>JANLJB010031112.1:31433-51420 GCA_026212285.1 Bursera cuneata
ACCAATAAAAGTTGGTCTTTTGGCCAATCATTAGGGACTTCGTGGACTGAAAAGTCGACGGGTATAATTTTAGAATAGGCAAGTCAAAGTTCTAGTTGGAAAGTAGGAAGCGTCCAACAAATAAAACTCAAAACTGTATGAGCTGTTGACTGCTGGACTTACTTTATGACGGAACATACAGAAGCACCGTTTTTCATCATGGTTCATTGCAGTGGCAAATAGCTCATGTTTATGTAGGCCTGCACTGTTAAAAGATGTTACTAAGATGATTCATTAATTTTTGTTATCTAATTAAGTGGAACTTTAGGGTGTGTTTGTTTTTAATTGGCAAATCAAGTTTCTTATTAGTTCAGAACTTCCTATCCGCCCCTTCCGGTCTATAAGGTCTAGTTGCACAAATCCGCTGGTAGAATCAGCATTTTAATATATGGATAGCTATTAGAAGTAGTGATGCCACAAAGCATTTATTTCATGGACTTAGCCCTTCCTAGACAGTCAAGTAGGAGATTTTCTTTGCCAAATGTGATCTTGTACAAAGAACATTAGATATGCAATGCATATTTTGTGAGTGCATCTGTTGACTGATACCTTCTTCCTTATTTTGTGATTTCAACGGGATAAATCAGATTGGATGCGAATTGGTGCATTTCTTTTCCATTCACAAGAAGCGCTGCTGACTGATAAGCTCAACTTACCCGTGAAAATCGTAAAGGAAACAACTATAGACAAAACGTTGGAGGCCTGCGGATCATGCTTGTTGAAAAACGTTAAACCTGGAATTTGGATTGCTGGTGTGCACTCTCTAAAGCTTAATTGTAATTTCCCTTGGAATTGTTTATACTTGGGTTCTAATTAATTGCATATTCAATATGGTTGCAATTCTTTCAGATTTGCAGCTTGTTCGATGTCCTGCATGTAATCTCGATACATGCGAAGGTGAGAAAGTGATTCTACTCAATTGCTTGTACAAGTGAAATATAATTTGATTATATTTCTTATAATATGGTTCGTGAGATAGGGTTATGTTGTGTAGTTTGATTTAAGACATGAAGAAAGTGCTTTGTCAATTGATTCATTATGGAGAAAAATAGATTCTTGTCTAAGTTACTTGCAGGTTCACTGTTCGTCCTTTTGACATGGTATTTGTAATTTGCTATGAACTCCCATTCATTCCTCAAAGAGACATGTTTGTCACCAGTCACCTTATATGCTGAGATAATTCACATATTGACAAAGACTGTTTGCTTTGGGGTGCCCCACCATATTGTTATATGCTTTGTAAATGAGACCAGAAGATAAAGCTAAAAAACTAGAGATGTTATAGAAACTCCCTTGATGAGTCATACAGTTCGGTATTTTGTTTATAGAAGGCTTTAATTTATGCAGGTACAAGTTAAACAAATTGTAGAGTGCTTTAACTTCTCGGAATCTATCGTAAAGATAGCCGGCTTACCATTACGAATGCTATATTCCATATTGAAAGACGTGTCAAGATTTTGTGGTTCAATAGAAAGCATAACAAGACTTGTGAAGCAAATTTGCTTCTTTATGTAGGAACAATGCAGTTGCTAGATGCAAGGCATATAGAGCTGTTCGTGAGTGAGGGATTCAAGGAGGGTAGCTGGGAGTACGAGCTTCTCGGATGTCATAAAATTGAAAAGAACGTAGCAGGAGCTTCTGCAGCCATATTTGATATCAAACACCTCAAGGATTCTCAATCAGCAGGTAAATCTGACTCACCAGGTCATTTTCCTGTCACCAAGAGAGATTCACCTGTGTTATAACTCGATAAATTAAACTGTAAAGGTGGAGTTTGCTAGCATGAAAAAGCTTTTGTTGAGGTGAAAACAATTAGGTGCAATTCCTGATATATACTCAAATGAGATTGCAAAGATGAGTTAGATTAATAGCCTCTGAATAACAGCCAACATATACGCCCATGAATAGCTTGCTGAAAAGATTTGGACAAAAAATTGAAAAATAAGAATCTGGCCGAGGGTCGAGGTTGGGGCTGGAGTTTCTGTTCTAAGATTTAAACTTTCTATTTTAACCAATCACATGGAGTTAAAAGAGCAATGCTTTTAAGAATTTTCTTGATTATGATTTTTCTTGTGGTAGTTACTCATTATCATAATTCCCGATCTCTATTGTGAAAGTAATATTATTCATTAGATTGATTGCTTCTGATATATAACAGAAGTTAATTTACTGCTATTTAAAGAGCATAAGACGATCTAATCTAGTTTCCATATGGTTGGCAGGGGTCTTTAATCTAAAGAAATGGGTAGGGAAACCCAATGACATGCAACCAAAGGCTATAATCGCTTTCCATGCGGTTGCTGTCAACACCAATTTGCAGAAGAATGAAGGTACAATTACAATACTTTCCGTCTGTGAAATTTACGTACAAATTTGCATAAAGCCAAAAATCTTTAGCAGCTTTTCTCTCCAGGCACCAATAGAGACTTACAAATGGTCTATTGCCTTATTTTTTTAGCTCTTTTCCTATGGTCTTTTTTAGTTGGTTTGTATAACGTTACAATATAACTCGATTGTGCAATAATTTAGTTTAATTAACATGTTATTGTTACCTTTTTCTTCCCCATCTTTCTGGGAGCAGGAATCCTTGTCAAGTACCACGTCATGAGGGCTGGGGCTAATGGAGATATTGTTTCTGTTAGAATTTCTCAGCAGCTTCTTTAGTTCTGGTAGTTACAGAATTAGCAAAATCAGATCTCTCTCTTTACCACAGTTTAAATTCCTTTTCAAAGTTCTAACAGGAAAATCATAGAAGGTATACATAGAATGGTATTCCCCGTGCATTTATTCTCTAGTCTGTGATGTAGAGATCACATAGATGTATACCCATTTACTAATGTCTCAAAAATATGTAATTAAACCAACTCAGAAGTGCTGATCCTGTCAGCCATGAATAAATGTAGATGTTCTTGAAGAATGTGTGATATGCGTGTGTGCCACAGGTGAAGTTTCATTTCGATCCAATTAGTTATTTCGTTTATCTTTGAGTTTAGTTTCAGTTTTTAATTAGTAAGTCCTTCAGATTAGTGGAAGAAAAATAAAGCTATGCAATAATGTGGTGACAAAACTAGTTTCCATGGACTGCCAACCAAGTACTTAAAAGTAAGTTATTGACCTTACTATATTATTCTGGGGCGCATTAAATATTATTTGACTTCGGTATATTTAATAGTTTAACTATGGTTTAAAACAAAATCCATCTCAGTACACACGAAGCCTTGGCCTGCCCATCCCTGGAATCAACATCATGTGCATCTTAGAAATTCTCTTCTTTCTTCTCTTCTTCCTTCCTCTTATATATGCAGAATATTGCCAAACTTCTCTTTGTGGCAATAACATTTCTGTTCGATTCCCTTTCCAACTAGAAGGAAATCAAAGACAAAACTGTAGTTTTCCTGGTTTCAACCTTGGTTGTGGTGAGGCAATAACAGTTCTCAAGCTTCCTCTTGCTGGGGAATTTTTTGTGCGCAATATCGATTATCTCACTCAACAGATATATCTCTATGATCCAAATAATTGCCTTCCTAGACGTCTCCAAAGCTTAAATCTCTCAGGTTCTCCTTTCGTTGCTTCTCTTTATCACAACTACACCTTCCTGAGCTGCCCTCCTCAACTTACAAAATCTCAATTCACTCCCATTGATTGCCTTAGTAATTCTATCACCTCTGTCTTTGCTATTTCTTCCACTAGTCTTGTGGATTGGATGATCCAATCATGCCAGATAATTTTATCAGTGCAAGTTCCAGTTTCGTGGCCAGTTCATTTTAATGAAGGATTCTCAGCTGACCTTAACAACGATCTTCAGTTGACATGGTATGAACCTGATTGCAAAGATTGTGAATCAAGGGGAGGTATATGTGGGTTTAAGAGCAGCACTGCTCAAGAAATCACTTGTTTCAATAATTCTACGGCAGGTATTTCTCTTTCTTAATAATCATTTTGCATCTGCTAATCCCAAATGCATAGAAACTTGATTATTAGAAGATCTCACAAAGATTGTACAACAAATAACTGGGTCAGAATAGCTGATGAAGAATATAAGGAATAGATCGTTATTCAAATTGTTTTGGTCAATTACTTGATGAAAGGAGGCCTGATGTGTAAAATTTAATATTTCTCTTTACGTAATTGACTAAGGGTGTAGATGTTGATTGATTAAGGAGATTTGAGTGATTAAAAAACATAAAGTCAACTACATAAGATCCGGGTATGGGAATGAAAACGTCGTTTCCCTATTATTATAATACGGCTCAAGCTCACTGAAAACGACAACGCTTACCCGTCTTAAGGGCTAAAAGTTAAAACCCAAAACCCGAAACGAGAAGTTCAATTCCGTCAAACCCATTTTTTATTATCTAACAGGCCATGATAATTTTTCGGTCGTGCATTTTTATAAGGTACTTGACTACTTATCTCTGGTCCCCGAGTTCCTAGGAGATGATTGAACATGGATTTTTTTTTTTAAATGATTCTGCTTGCAGAAGATGCAAAAACTGGCGCCCCTTTCAAGTAGTCATTTGTTTATACTAGTTTTCACTTTCCCCACTTGTTTAATCTCTTTATTTTACTGTTTGTGCCTTGTAAATTCATTTTCCATAGACAAATAAGAATCTAATTTCTCTTTCCAAACTGCACTAAAGACTTGAAGTTAATTGTTTTAAATTTCAGGTGGATCCAATGATGGTTTCCAAGTTTTCAGGATCCTTTGCTTCTCCATTGCCGTACCAGCTATCATATGCACTATCGTGTTCGGAATCTGTATATGCTTCTTGGACAGGAATCGTCGTGGTAGTGGCACGACCCCGCCTAATTTCACCCCAGCATCAGTAACACCACAACCAGCCATCGTAATAATGGGATTGGATGAGTCAACTATTGAATCATATCAAAAGCTAGTTCTTGGAGAAAGCAAGCGACTTCCGGGGCCTAACGATGGCACTTGTCCTATATGCTTATCGGAATACTGCAGCAAAGACACAGTCCGATGCATACCAGAGTGCAAGCACTGTTTCCACGCTGACTGCATTGATGAGTGGCTCCGGTTAAACAGTACATGTCCAGTTTGCCGAAACTCTCCACCCCCGGCTCATGGTACTTCACGGTTTAGTAGTACTTGACACAAAGGTCCAACAAATTTTACCGTACACTATGTTTGTCAGATATGATAAATGAAAATAGAAAATATCGCAGTTTTCGGGTTTGGATTAGATAAACAAACATTAAAATTATTTTTCCTTCCTTTTCCATGGGTGTTTTTCGGTATAGAAGATTGCCAATTATCATCTCAACTCAACTAAAACTAATGTAAAAATTTATCCATACGAGATCATAGTTTGGTTTAAAATACAAGTGAGGTAAACATTTCGATGTTGCACATAATATATTCAAGCGATATGACTTCAAGAATTATGTTTAAGAAAGAGGAATTAACAACAATTTATTATTTCCTCACTGCATGAGCTTCAAGTAACATTGCAAAAATCTAAAAAAATTACAAGACAGCATATGGTACAGACTTCACTCCAATCTCATTTGTTCCAAAACAACGAATTCCTCCTCACAGTCAGATAAAACTCACTTTTTTGCAAGTAGCTTTTTTGGAAGCTTCTCCACAGGGGTCGATTTTAGCAGGAAAAGTCTGGCCGCTCGCTCTTGCAAGGTACCACCGCATTTCAGCCCATGTGCCTGGAGTTCTGACTTTAATCTTTCCATGCCAAGAACCTATCAAAACAATAGAAGGATTAGGATAAAAGTAACTTCAACTGTTTGATGCAGGTAAAATAAGAAAATTAACTAATATAAAAAGTGTAAGAGAACGTCATTACAGGAACTATGATAGCGACAGTGCAATTTACAGCAGGGACTGATAATTTACACGTAAATATCTTATCTTTAAGATACAAGTCCATAGGCATTAAGGAGTTACTGCACTATACACAGTGGATCCAAAAAAGCAATTCATGATCTTAAATAGAAGAATTTGGGTAGACCCATATACAAGAAGTCATTATATTTTAAAATCAATCATTTATGCCCTAATGCAATACCAGCAACTCAATATATCAGCACAAGCATATATGAACTATCTGCTGATAGATTAAGTTAATTATACAAGGTTTAAAGAAAATATTATTATTAGCAAGCATACCTCCATCTCTGATGCTGAACTAAATTCATCAAAATTTAATGGCCTTTCAGATTCTCCAGCATTTGTACTGACTACAACAGTTTCCTCTTGAACTTTGGATCTAGAATCAGAAAAGCCACTAGCTTCAGCATTGACAGGTCTGTTTCCATTACCTTCATCATTTCCTGAACTCAAAAGCTGCGGGGGTTCACGAACTACTTCCTCCTCATTTCCAGATGCAGGTCCAGCACAAGACTCCTGGTTAGCTTCATTTGCAGAAACCAATACAGGCTCCAAGCAAGATACACTTGTAATCTGCATCTTTTCTTTATCAATCTCAGGTTCAACCACACCAATCTCCCCATGAGGTGCATCTTCTCCACCAGAGCACCCACTGAATTCCAAGTTACGTGGCGCAAGTAGCTCTTTCTCTTCCTCTGAACCACTCTCACATGAACCTCCACCAGAAACTTCTCCATCTAGTTTCCCACCAGTAACCGAACCCAAACTCCCCTCAGTTTCCTTATTCGAATCTGAATGATTCCCATTATTTATAACAATAGATTTCTCATTTTCCTCTTTTTCATCGTCCTCGCTACTATCCTCATCATCACTTTCACCCAATTTTCTCTTTCCCATCCTGACAAAATAAACAAATCAAACTTCAAACGTGAAACCAATAAAAAAACTTCATAAGATTCACTCAACAATGCTAAAGGATTTAGCACAAAATATTTAATCCATCCTTTCTGTTCAGTTTCAGATCAACCAAAATGAATCTAAAATATCAAAACACTTGGAACTGAACTGCATGTAAAACACACATAAATGACAATTTTCACTATCCGTTCCATCGTTTTCCCAAAATTTCTCCACGAATCAAACAGATTTAACGGTATTCAATTTTAAAGTTTCCAGATTCAGTTAAGCCAATCATGCTGAATAGGAACTGATACTAAATAAATTAAAAATCACAGAAACTTATCTATTGAAAACAAGAAATCCTAAATCAATTTCTATTCAATACTTACCAAATCTTCAATTTCTTGGCGTCGGCTGCAGCCGGTCCAACAGACTTTCGTTTTCCATTGCCATACGCCTCTCTGACTGATTCCTCCACCTTAGCCACACACTTGGCCGACTCCTCTCTATATTTTGCCACATACTTCTCGGCCTCGCCATCCCCAACTCCTTTCTTCCCCTTCTTCGCTGCCTTCTTAATAAATTCCTCCGCAATTCTCTCCAACCTCCTCTCCTCTTCCTCCGCCTTCCACTCTTCCAACTTCTTCTCCGCGTTAACGTGCCTCAACCTCCGGCCACTCATGTCTCGACAGGCGTCGAAGTTGTTTGTCTTCTTTTGACCAGCTTTCGTCGCCGCGCCACGTAGCAACGATCCGAAACCGCCTTTTCCTCCCAAGAGGCGTAGCACGAGGTGGAAGGTGAGATTGTCATCGGAAATTACGCTTCCGTCCTTCAATTGGTAGCCTGAGTAGATGAGGCGCTGAAGGTGGATTGGAATTTTGGTGGCTTCATATATCCGATGTTTGATGTCGTGGCCGCACACGTGTGGAGTTGTGAAATTTAGGGTCTCGGTTTTGCCGTTCAGAAGCTTCACGAAGAGCTGTAGCGGCTTGAAATTGATGTTCTGGTCTCCCATTTTCTGAATTGTGTTCTGAAAGAATCGAGTGAACGTCGATTTAGGTTTTTTCTACGAGCCCTAATTGCTCTGTTAGTTGGCAACAAATTGGGATCAAGTTGCCCCTCTGTTAATAAGTATTGGGATAATATCAAATATAACCTTATATTTTGATCTAATATTAATTATAAATTATATTTGTTATTCTCGTCATTTATACCTCTAAGATTTATTTTTTAATTAATTATTAATTTTAATCTAAAAATATATATATTTATTTTTATTAAAATTTATTTTTTAAATTTTAATAAAAAAATAAATAAAAGATTAATAATTATATTTTCAAAATAAATAGATTCTATTTTTTAGATTTTAATTTTTTTAAATTTTTTAAAATTAAAAAAATTTTAATAAAGATAAATATATATTTTTTAGAATTAAAATTAACAATTGATTAAAAAAATAAATTTTATAGATTTAATTATTAAAAATAATAAATTTACTCTCTATTTAAAATTAAATCAAAATATAAAAAAATTATTTGATATTATCTCAATAAACTTTTAAGAGAAAAAATAATAAGAAAAGAAAATTGCCTAGATTAAGTTTTTTCAATATATATATATTTAATTTTTAATAAAATTAAGAACATAATAGTTTAGGCTCCTCATTAGCCATATAATTTACACGTTTAATCAGGATGGGTCCCACTGCGATCTTTGGCTGACATGGCAACATATTGTCCGTCAATCGTAATTCCGGCAGTATGATCTTATTACTCATCACAATTACGTGCTGTGCTGGAGGTGATGCGTGTCAAAGGATTCGGGTTCGGGTATAAACAGAAATCGGAACCTTGCATCCGCACGTCGTCCGATCATCCTGAGAATGATTAAGATTTATTAATGTGGTGGAGCTGAGAAAAAGTGTATATTTGATAAGAAAGCTCTTTTTTCTGAATTGTATATAGAAGGAACAATCAATCAAGAATGAAGAAGGAAGACATGCCGGATAAGGGTCGGACCTTCTCGGTGGATCCGAATCTTCCGCGATGGGTGTGTCAGAACTGTCGCCACTCCCTTTGCATCGTCAGCGTCGATTCTTACGCCGACAGATTCTTAAACGACTCCTCTCGCTCCAGTTAGGGTTTTTCTTCTGTCTCTTTCTCCATTAAATTTAAATCACTATCCACCAGTAATCACCATCTCGGTCTTTGTCAGTGATATATTCAGTGCTTGCTGTAGTCAATTGTTGAAATTTTGACTTATCTCAGGTTGAATTTTACTTTTGATTGCCAAATATGCGTTTTTTTGAATTTTAGTTCAGGAGTGTATATTAGTTGCTGTGATTGGGGTTATTTAACTTTTGCAAATTAAAAGTGTCATGTTTGTGACAATCTTATAGAAGCTTCGGAGATAGTTGTAGAATCTTTTACAATTTGGGATCCCATTGCGTAAAAATGTAAGCTATTTACAATTTCATGAGATAGACAAATAAAATGTCCTGTATCTTAAACATGTCGTTTGTGGAATGAAATTTGGTATAATAACTATAGTTTTTGGATGAACCCATGCAGCAATGCAGGGCTCTTCAATTCATGGGGCCAACAGTGTCTTAGGTTCTACGCGCATGGACAATTCTTTTGTTGTGTTGCCGAAACAGAAACCTCAGTTACAAGGGGTACCTCCACGTCCTCGAACTGCGGGCCAACCTGATGTGGGCCAATCGGGAAAGGCAATGGAGGAATCCTTTGTCGTTGTATATAAATCTGAGTCTCCACCGGATGGAGGTGCGGCCCAATTACCATCACCAGAAGGAGGAACAAGTAATCCTTTACAGCCAAACAACTCTGGATTCCACTCTACTATAACTGTCCTTAAACGTGCATTTGAAATTGCCACAACCCAGACACAGGTATCCATAATGCGAAGGCTTTTGCTTTGATTTACACTTTCTCTTTAAGGCTGAGCTTGTCTTTAGTGTTGATGTCTTAAAGTATTTAGATCACTAGCTTTGTATCTCTTTTTTTTCATTTCCAGGTTGAGCAACCGTTATGTCTTGAGTGCATGAGGGTGTTGTCTGATAAACTTGATAAGGAGGTTGAAGATGTCACCAGGGACATCGAAGCTTATGAAGCCTGCCTTCAGCGCTTGGAGGGAGAGTCATGTGATATCCTTAGTGAGGCTGATTTTCTAAAGGAGAAATTAAGGGTACTTACTTGGAAACTGTTGTTGATGCATATGATTCATTCTTGCAAGTTTACTTTTGTAAACATCATTTTTGAAGAAAATTAATTATTTGGTTGACTGTGTGGGATAAGGTTTTGTTATCTCAAAGGGGAAGTCATTTTCCCACCTAGACTATCTCCACAAAGTTATTCTAATGAATATAGGCTAAAATTCAAATTTAATTTAGGAAAAAACAAGGTCAACTTTTTATGAGAATTCATTAGAATCTTTTCTTTTACATATTTCCAGTTTACATTCTGTTGTTCAAGGTACATCTAATGTAGTCTTCAAATGCAAATTTAACTTCAATTAGAGGCATACATGTGAAGAGAGTTAAAGGCTAAAGCTCTAAAATTTATAGAAATCTTATTATCTTGAATTATGAACATGTGGTGTATCTGATATCAGAATGGATTTGAAATGTTTTGGATCCAATTCAAATATTTGTTTTATCATTTCTTGGTGCCATTTAGATTGAGGAAGAAGAAAGAAAACTTGAAGCAGCAATTGAAGAAACAGAGAGGCAGAATGCTGAAGTACATACTGAACTGAAGGAACTAGAGTTGAAATCTAAACGCTTTAAGGAATTGGAGGAACGGTATGTTTCTTTTACAAATACCTTTTGGGTAATTGAAGTTTTTTCTGTCCTCAGTGTGTATTTCCCTATATCATTATGGTGTTCCTTGCTCTATCTATGTGAATTTCTTAGTTTCTTTCTTTTTTTATTTGATTCATCCTTTATACTTATAGACCCTCGAGATCTTTTGTTGTCCATTATTTATGAGTTTCAAACTAAATGCTAACAGGTATTGGCAGGAGTTCAATAATTTTCAATTTCAATTGATTGCTCATCAGGTGAGTTGCTGATATGTCTTCTCTGTCAATTTTTTTCTCCCACTTGCTGTCATCTGGTGAAATTAGTGTCAAATGTCTTTGATAGTTTCTTAGGCTTTGAAATTTAATTGTTTCATTCTTTGTTTTCCTAAAGTGACTTCCAAATTAAAGGTTCTTTGGGAACATTTTTTTGACCATTTAAGACATTTTACTTTGATATGGTAAATTTAGTTAGTTTCCTTATAGGGGTCATCCATCTGATTTTCTATAATTGCAGAATACTCTGTTCAGTCATCCTTGATATGATCTATTTTTCTTTTACTGCCTTCTGTTAATAAGAAATGTTCTGTTAATAGGAAGAGAGGGATGCAATTTCGGCTAAAATTGAAGTTTCACAAGCACATTTAGAGTTGTTGAAGCGAACTAATGTACTCAATGATGCCTTCCCCATCTCGCATGATGGAGAATTTGGAACAATCAACAATTTTCGGCTTGGACGACTTCCTAAAATTCCGGTAAGAAAAGAGACCATTTTTTTTTTACACAAAAAAGGTTGTTTTGAATTTTCATTGGCTTTGCTAATTGATATCTTGTCCTCTTATGGCTACACAGCATTCAAAATTCTTCTCTGTTTCTTGTTCATTAGGTTCATTAATGAGATCTATATGCTAAAAGTTGATACAAAATTCTTCTAACTCTCTCAGTAGATCGTGTTGCATAAAACTTTATGGAAAGGTTCAAGAAGATCGTGTTGCATAAAACTTTATGGAAAGGTTCAAGATGTACCTACCATAAAGTTTCTCTTTCATGACAGAGCCTCAATCCTGATATTTGATTCCATCAGGAAAATGCATTCGTGCAATGCTTATCATTTTGAATGACCATTGACCTGAAAAAAAAAAAATAATAATAATAATCAGATAACTTATCACATGGTTATTGACCTTTTTGGATATTTAGTATGGATCATTCATAATTTATTAATTTCGATCTATTTAAGTTATCAAATGCTATTAATATTTGAAAGTTGACCAAACAGAATGTACAATATATGGACGTACAAAATATTATATTGGTCAAGCAATTTATATACAGTGCTTAATAGAAATGATTGATATTAGGAACAATTGATCTGGGTCAAAACTTAAATGTATTGGGATTTATATTTTTGTAAAAATGGAATAGTATTACCGATTGTCTGTTTACAACAATGATTAGGTAAAGAGTGATGGTGTCCCGCACTTTATCTTATTTTGTGTAGTATATCACATTGTTCATTATTTTGTCGTAATATGGTTTTAAATAAGATTGGATTAACGCTTAAACTATGGTGTTTAATATGTTGTGGAAACATTTAGGTTGAGTGGGATGAGATTAATGCTGCCTGGGGCCAAGCATGCCTTCTCCTCCACACAATGTGTCAGTATTTCCGACCAAAGTTTCAGTATCCTTTTCAATGAAGCATTTAACAATTTCTGTTTCTATTAATTGCTGGTCGTATACTCTTTCGATTGATGATATTGAGTAGAAAATTTCTATTTAAGCCATACATTTTACATTGTTCTGTCAAACTTCTCTATAAAAGGATGTGGTATCCTTAATCAGTAACTTGCAGTTATCGTATAAAAATAATTCCTATGGGGAGCTATCCACGGATAATGGACACCAACAACAGTACTTATGAACTGTAAGTACTGAATACCCCATTGTTGTTGATTGGATTTCTTTGAGTTGATTTATGTGTTAAAAATGATTACACACAAAAAACTGTACTTATTATTTCCCAGAAATTACTGTGATATATTAATGATCGTGGGAGATGTTCTTAGATTGAATATCTTGATCATAACTCTTTCATTTGTCAGTTTCTCATATTTTTCTTGCCGTTGGATGTTTTAACTGATATGAGTATAACTTAGGTTTGGTCCGGTGAATTTGTTTTGGAGCACTCGCTATGACCGAGCAATGACATTGTTCTTGACATGTCTCAAGGACTTTGCTGAGTTTGCTTATTCTAAGGAATTAGAAAATAACATCCCACCGGATAAATGTTTCAAATTGCCCTATAAGTAAGTTTTCATATCTTTAAAAAACACTGCTCATAAAGTATAATTCGATGTTTCCAATTTCATGCCTCTATATGTTTCTCATGATCATGAAAAATCTTGCAGGATTGAGAATGACAAGGTCGAAAACTACTCGATCACACAGAGCTTCAATAAGCAGGAAAATTGGACCAAAGCTCTAAAATATACCCTCTGCAACTTGAAGTGGGCTCTCTACTGGTTTGTTGGGAACACAAATTTTCAACCCCTTTGTGCAATGGTGTCTTCACCTGCTGAAGTTCCTGCAGTAGGCACATTTTACACGAATCGTGGTGCTGACCCCAAATTTGTGGCCCGTAACTCGTCAAGGCCTTGATATAGAAATGTGATTAATGTCAATTATGTAAATAGTAACAGATACGCAGTTCAGTCTTATGCAGTTCATAGGGTATTCCTCTTACATTATGTGGACTGTGGAACATGAAAAGTTGTTTTGGAAAAAAAATCTAAAAACAGATTTCTAATTCTCCATTTCATTTTAATCCATTTTGAGTTACAAAAATATCTGAACAAAAGATTTGATGCGATGGGAATGTTGCTCTGTACACGGTTCAATATTGTCTCAGATAGTTTTCACAACCAATGATCCCATAGATTGCAGCCACGATGCTTGGTTCTTTTCTTAAAAACGTACCCCTATTATTTTATCGTCAGTTCGGATGCTCCAGCTGAATGAGAAAGCAAATGAGGGACAATGAATAATCTACTTCATTACCTCTCCGCTCAATTCATAGTTGAACGGTGATCTCTTTTACTTCCTGATTAACATTGTAGCGATCAATGGTTTTCTAATTGGAATTGTAAACCCAAATTTCCGCCTAAAAACATCATGGTTCTTTTTTCTTCGTTTTCATTTACTGTCTTTCTTTGAAAGGCGCCCAAATGCCTCAACCTCAAGCTTCTCAAATATGCATATAAGATGCGTGATGGCAAATTCATTCCCTGCACGATCAAATGCGTTGTTTATATCTCAACAAATTAACCCGTTTCACGTTTAAAAAGATTGGAAGTTGCTTATTCTAGTCACTAAAAAAGCCATTTGAAATCATGAGATTTGCATGTAACATCCACAAACACCCAAGTAAACAGACCATTGCACGGGCATATGTAGTATATATTTGACATCTCCCACATTGGCATGGCACCAATTACACTTAAAACAAATTATCAAATCATGAATCGTGTAATTGGGTTCCTAGCCGTTCTCGTGGTACTTTCAAGCTCAGCCTTGGCTGCATCCGCTGCCATTTCCTGCCCTAAGGTCAACATAGAGCTAGCCCCCTGCCTTCCTTTCATTAAAAGTAACTCGGTCGCCCAGCCCTCAGCCTCATGCTGTGTAGGTGCCAAAAACATTGGCGGTGATGCCAAAACGAAAGGGGATCGTCAAGCTATATGCGAGTGCATTAAGAAAGTCGTGGCGTCCGCGGGGTCGTATGACAAAAATCGCATCCCTCTTATTCCCCAGAAATGTGGAGTGTCCATTTCTCTCCCTCCAATTGATTCCGCAACGGACTGTGCTAGGTAACTCTATGCATCCGTCCCTCGTTCCTATTCTGTTCTGTGCAAGCATGAGATGAAACATCTGATATCGTTTTCTTCTTTGAATGCAGGGCTGTTACCGATTATATGTTTTAATCATGCCAGCAGAAATCAATTTTACTCTACACAAATAAAATGCATCCGACCAATGGATTAGCTGTAATTCCTATGAATTAATCCATAGTAATAATATTGAGTTGTTATCATCTCCTTTCATTTTCTCTTTTCTGTTATTATTTATGTACACATTACGGCTTCTTCGACAAAATTAAACCCTGGTTAGATTACGCATAAAAAGATCGTCAGGAGAAAAGGTAACTCAAGTCTTCGAAAGATTATATTTCCATGCATATTGAAAGCTTTTACGACTAAAATGCAAGAGCAAATGGCTAAATGATATACAACATAACCAGCTTTCCTTTATACCAAATATAAATACATAACTTACAATATAAGACAAAATTTGGGTCAAATCACAAAATACATTACTTTGCGCCTCGTCAGAATTCCTTGGCTGTAAAGTCAGGCTCAGCAGGCTTCTGAGGTACCAGTGGTGGTAACCTCGGTGACAATCTGGTGCTGGGTGAAGTTTTCTGCCGCAGGGGTCGTAATAGATTGGAGGCAAATTTTGATGCATAAATGGTTGAAGCAAGGCTTGTTGATGTCTCAGTTTCTGTAGCCAAAACATCTTGTAGCCTGTCTTCTGCTTCACGTAAGGATTGAGCAAGCTTCTTCTTACGGTAACGGCGCCAAGCTGCTTGCAGAAAGCATGCTGCCCATGTCCTCCACTGCACTGAGTGGAACCTGAAAGCATGATAGAAGGCAATAACAGCAATTACATTTCTGTCGCGGTGGTCCATTTACATCATAACATACTTGCATTATGAACGATTAATACAATCAAAAACTAATGGAGTGCAAAATTAAATTTCTACTATTTCTAAAGAAGTCTTAATAATTTTTGAGGCACTGCTAAAAACAGAGAAATATTGTTTCAATTCTTGCCTGAAAGTATGTTGAATCTGCTTGCTGTGAAGACGCCGAAACTGAGAGGCAACAAACTTCAAATCATCAGCCATGAGAGCAAAGGCTTCAACCTCTGTTAGAGCTTGTACAGTCCTACTGGAAATGGGAAGATTGGAGGAGGATTGGGGATCCAAGGCCCATGTAAGAAGAGCTTCTCCACAGAAGTCACTAGCCTCGAGATAAACAGAATTAAAAAAGCCCGTTCTTCCACCATTGGTCGTCTGGGACACTAGCTTCCCTCTCATGATAAAAAGCATCTCCTCGACAGGATCCCCCTCGCGCCCAACGAAGCTATTCTCCGTGTAAAGGACTGGCTTCAGACGATCACACATTGCATCCAACAACTGGTCATCCATTTTCTCAAACATTGGCACCTAATGAAAGCATTGATAATCAATTAAACATTTAGCTAACGTTGGCAGGTATCATAACATATTTGGTTAAGGAAAGCACTCACTCTCTTGAGTAAATTCCAGCAAAGATGACGCTTTATATCCCTCCTGAGATCCTTTGGAAGGCTGCGAATTAGACCCTCTTCTTCAACGCCTCTTGTTTGTTGCCATTTATACTGTTCATACCTCCTAATCCTGTCCCTCAGTTTGTCAGGAAGCATACGGTGGGACATCCAATTCTCAGCATCTTGCCTCCTCACTCTCATCTCCTCTACTCTAACAGTTTTAGACTCCAGATATTTCTGCAAGCTCAAAACATCCATTTTTTAGCATTCAATTCATGGAATCCTGGACTGTGAACAATCAATTAGGTATTAGAGAAAGAAAAGATACAGGTAATTATAGAACATTAAAATTTTTATGCTTCTGTCGAGAAGACGATTGACATAGTAAAACAGCAAAGCAGAATAATAACATATCGCTGCATGACATGGACATTTTAAACGTTTATGAAGATATACATATACAAGGGGATTTCTGCTTATTATACATGATCATTTAATTATCTGCTAACCACATTAAATTGTAAAAATCATTAATTTTCAAAAGACAAATAACAATAGCAAGAGCGTTACCTGCATATTGCCAATAAGTAGCGCAAACAAAATCAATCCAGAGATGGATATGGAGAAAGCAAATAAAATCTCCCGAACGTCAGTGCTTGTCTTGAGATTTTGCCCAAGAGAACTGCAAAAATGAGCAAATTAGAAATTAGAGATTCAATTTTTGTTTTCCTAATCAACATTAAATGAATACATCCTAACTAATTACATAATTGAATTAGAGGTTCAAATAGAGACAAACCTAAGATTACGCAGACCCCACCAAAAACAGTAAAAGAATTTCTTTGTAAAACCCATTTCTTCCACCACCTTTAACTGAAGAGCATCAATGAATATTCCGAAGTTGAAGACAGTTGAATTTTTTATGTCGTCAGGATCGATAAAAGGGCATTGATCTTTCAGATAATTATTCGGCGAACCATTTTTTAGGCAGGACAAACTATTAAAATTACATTTCTCCCTATATTTTTCTCTGCAAACTTTTTGCCAGCAGCTATCTTGTCGTTCGATTGAAAACAAGTACCAAAAGGCTCCGAATACCTGGTATGTCACATTCTTTCAATTATCAGAAAAATCCACTAGATACGTTGCAATAGAGTTACACACTGTGTATATATACATATCAAATTATACTTACATGACTGGCAAGCATATAGAGAAATAGATTTAAAGCAGCTCCAGCCTCCGCTGTTTCAGTAAGTAAACCAGAAGATCTTTTTACATCGCTATACAGTGGAAAAAGCCTAGCAATTCTTGGAACATATTGGCAGAATATAACAGCCTTCAAATAATCCTTTGTGATCAATGAAACTCGGGTGTCAAAGGAGGGGATGATACGTAAAACTACCATCTGAGAAGGGCAAACAAGCACTGTTAAAAATCTAACATTTCCTCCCAACAGCATGCAACTCTAGATTTCCAAGGGGAAGGACACAGACCTGTGGTAGTGGAAGAATTGCCAGAATGTCAACAATGAAGTAGGAGGTCAAATATCTTTTGGCAATAGCTGAAGGATCATCAACCAACTCACCCCTCCCAAATACTCGAGAATCAGGAGCAATAAACCCAGTGCGGAATTGAAAGATTATATGAAATATATAGAAGAAATCAAAGCATGAACGAAGGACACAAGAAGTTTTTTCCAAAATCTTATCCAAATCAAGGCACTTCTCATTGCCATCAATCACCGGAATGTAAAAGAACAATGGGTCAATGGCCAAGGCAATCACACAAGAGAGAAGAAATATTTTGTTACAGTTCTGAAGAAATGATCCTTGCGGGTCAAGAATTTTCTTCCCAGACTCGGACTCTGACTCTGATTTCTTTGTTTGCCGGTTTACATAATAACGGAATCTTAATGGTTTCTTCAAGCTCTTAATTCTCTCAGAAAGAATTTCAAATCCTTGCTGAATTCTTTCCATAAATGCACTTATAGTTGGCTTACTTCTTCTTCTTGAATACATCCCACTAGGCAACGTTGACTGGGGCTCCGAATCAGATTTCTCTGAAACCTCATCTTCAAACCTGAACGAAATAATAGATGTAGCAAATTGCATAAACCAAATTTCAATGAGACATAAAAAAACTGATCATACAGTTCCAAGATATAATTACCACTATTAGAAAGCAACAAACAAGAGGTTGACTGAATGACGCTAACTATTCAATCTTGTATTAAACATAATATATATATGTTCACAACCTAAACAATAATGAATTAGGCTGATCCAAAGCCATTGATCAAGTTCAGATTGCTCTATTTAGAACATCCACAATTTGAATTTTGACTCTATCATCCAATAACCTTCGTATAAATTAAGAACTAAATCAGTTAACAAGAACTCTTGTATAATTTCTGATGTTCCATCCATAACATGCTCACGTTTCCCCTAACATAATTAAATGACGATAACCTATACAAATAATACAAGAAAGAGAAATACTATGTATGAGAAAGTTAAGGTTACCAAAAAAATAAAAATAAAACCAATGAAGTGGAAACTCTTAAGGTTTGTAACTGACCTTACAAATTTACCTCGCCCGATATTCATAGCTTCCTGCTCTGATATCTTTGCAGCGTCAAAATGGGATCAAAGTTCTGAGATCATTAAATTACAATGAGATCATTGATCAAAACTGAACAAATAAATTATGATTTTCTGATGAAGAGCAGTTACAAATTCACGTTTGTAACTTATAAAGTTTAAGAACGGGAGGAAACAGAGAAGGGAAATTAAATGAGGAAAGAATAAAAAGAAAAAGATGCTAATACAACAGAATTACAACAAAGTGTCAGCAAAAAAATCAACTTTGACCCTCATCTATTCCTACCACATGTTCAATGAAGAAACTCTAGTTTGCATGCATATCCAAAGGAAAAAGAGAAAAGAAAATAACTTCTCTTTTTTAACTTTCCGAGAAACTGAAGCAAGAGAAAAAAAACCAACGCTAGTTTGTTTTCTCTTCAAAACGAAGTATAAAAAACATACCTCTTTAAACCAACAAGTAAAGGGTCTGGCTTTCTGAAACTATATCTTATACCCTGTACAAAGCATTCTCATGATCCAAACGGAAACTAAGAGAACGTGAAGAGGAAGAGCAGTTTGGACATGTATTTGTTTCCGATAAGAAATATGAGAGAATAAAAACTAGTTAAAATAAATGAAAATTGTAAAAGTGGTCAAGTGAATGCAGCCTCTCCTCCGGAGAAGAAAGTTCGTGGAGAGAGTCTGGAATGGCAGTTACTGCCTGCGTTTTCAAAGAGAGGGAAATATAGAAAAACATAGTGAAGACGGAGTCTTGGTCTACTTTTTAGATAAGTCAAGCCCTCGCTACCCTCCAAGTAATTGTCTACGTACAACTTCTCTAATCGTGGGCCCGGAGGGGTTCTATTCTGACACAATTGGGACCCATTGGGTCTAGACATTTATAATAATACGACGATTTGTGTGACTGATACGTACTTGAATGTCGAGTGCCGTATCGTAATCGATCAATTTAACCATTATTTTTAAGTGTTATTTACTCTCAACCCCCACAAAATATGAAAAAAAAGTGAAACATCCGTTGAATGAAAACTAACACAAACTTATCAAAATAATAACGTCTGTTAAATATATTTAATGATATTATAATAAAAATTTAAAATAAATATATAATAATATCTATTAATTATAAATAATATAAAAATTTTTATTTTTTATAATTCTTTAAACTAATTAGTATTATTAGGATATTATCGATATTTTATTAACTAAAATATAAAATAATATAAAATCAATAAAAATTTATAAAAAAATAAAGATATATTTTATATATTAAATAATTTGTTAAATTTAAACAATTTATTAAATAATTTCATTTACTAAAATTATTTAATAAATAAAATATATTTTATTTACTAAATAATATTTATAAAATTAAATAACTAAATAATTT
>JANLJB010031113.1:1506-49403 GCA_026212285.1 Bursera cuneata
ATCCAGCAATGGTGAAGATGGCAGAGCTTACTGGCCATTCTTCCAGAGTCCTTTACATGGCACAGGTAATAATGTGAATTTGAGCTGAACTCCAAAAGAGGCCTGTAATCTTGTTCAATTCATATCCTAACAATTTCTTCTATCTTTTGAACTTTTCTTCAGAGCCCGGATGGTTGTACAGTGGCATCAGCAGCTGCAGATGAAACGCTGAGGTTTTGGAACATTTTTGGGGCTCCAGAAGTAGCTAAGCCTGCTCCCAAAACAACCCATGAGCCATTTTCTCACGTGAACTGTATCCGGTGAGAGCACAAGAATTCTGCTCTTCAAGCTCTATGATGAAATATTGCTAAGTTCAGATGATAAAGAACTAATGCAGAGTTGGCTTTGAATATTTTGCTTCAGTGTGTTTAAGGTAGATAATGTTTCTTCTATGCCAATATTCCCTTCACTAGAATCCATGTATTGATGTGAAGTTCTGAGTTTCTTATACTCTATCAACTAATATCTACAAGTTTTTGCATTTTCTTGCAGATGAAATGGTTCAAAAACTTGTGTGCGCTACAGATTACAATCAGTCAGTCTATTATGATTCAGTTTTGGCCAAGGAAAATCCCAAGTTATATAAATATTTGTAGCATATCTTCTTCTTTGGGATGTACAAGTAGCAAGTGCCCGGGTGTAGTACATACATAATTGATGTATTTACAAATGTTTTACATAGTGGAAGCCATTTTTCTTCTCCTGTGGAAGAAAGCATAGAAAAGCTTCTATATTCCTTTTTGTTTCCCGTTCCAACTGCCAATATGACAAGAAAGAAGGTGAAACTTATATATATTGGCAATGATTCTGCAACGAAAGCAACGTTCAAGAAAAGAAAGAAGGGACTAATGAAGAAGGTGAGTAGGCAGAGCAGTCTGTGTGGTATTGATGCATGTGCCATAATTTTCAGTCCATTTGACTCCCAACCTGTGGTTTGATCTTCCCCTTTGGGAGTCCAACGCGTGCTGTCACAGTTCAAGAAGATGCCTGAAATGGAGCAAAGCATGAAGATGGTGAATCAAAACAGTTTCCTCAGGCAAAAGATTGCCAAAGCCAATGAGCAGCTGAAGACGCAGCGTCTTCAGCAGAAGGACAACAGGGAGAAGGAGATGACACAGGTCGTGTTCCAGTGCCTGATTAGGAAGGCTTCAAAACTCTGAACATGATGGACTTGAATGATCTTGGGTGGTTGATTGACCAGAACTTGAAGGATTTTCACAGGAGGGTGGAAACACTGAGAAAGATGGCTCATTCACAAGTGGCTGCAGTGCCAATAACATCAGATGAAGTGGTGAGGGAGTGGTGCAGAGACCTCACAGCAGCAGATGGAGAGACCAGGCTTTGAGAATAACATGGATGCCATGCAGAAGGCTAGTACAGATTCAGCCGTTGAGTGTATTTTGATGGAGCAAAGGCAGAAAGAACGTGAAGCAGCTCGAATTGCATTGAAGAAAATGGTAAGAACTGTTGAGTGGAATCATGCTCTAAATGTTATGCAAGAATTTGAGAAGTTAATTTGTGTTCAATATCATGTAGAAAGAACTCCCTTTGCTCGTAATCGTTTCCAGTGGTGATGGGAAACCAATTTTACAAATTAGGTAGGTTAGTAGGATTGTATTGTATATGACGAGGATGACAAAATTATAAATTAAGAGTTAGAAGTAGAAATCTTTTCTACTTATTAAACAACTAGTAGGACTGGATTAGCTGTCTTTAACATTCAGATCAATATAATTGCTACTTTGTACTTTCAAAAACTTTTTCTTTTTCTGTTACTACCACATTCTGTTTAACTTGCAGTATGCTTGTACACTCTAACTTTTGGTTGCTTAATAATTGATGTAAAATTTAGTTTGGCCAAATTCAAATAACCTGGTACTCTTCTAGTGTGATGGAATTGAATCTGTGATGATTGTGTTACTTGCTTTATGTAGTATGGCCAGAGGATAACACAATCATCATTAAGAAGCTTATAATAAACAAAATTTCACAATGATGATTAATTATACAAAAGTATTATGAATTCATTTCTGTGGACCAGTTGAATCTATACAAAAGTATTATGTTCTTCCCTACTGATCATAAAGTTTTACAACAGCTCCAAAAAAATGGAAATTTGAATAGCATCAGTTACTTGCATGACAAAAACGATTTGGTTTTAGTTACATTTAACAAGTTCTTTGTTTGCTCCATCTACTATCAGAAGAAATTTTCATTTCATTCTAGTCGAAAAGATAAATTTGTATGACTTGTAGATATCATCTTGAATCTTTAGTTCATCAAAGTTCAAAAACTAAAAGCAAACTCAAAAAACAAAAGTTATAGATCCAAAAGGTGCATTCAAAGTGTTTTTGGCAGGGTCAAAAAACTTTTTTTTTTTGTTTAACTAGTGTTTGACTGAAATAAATTAAATTCCTTTTCAAGTAAACAACACTTAAGCGCTTCCAAGTACATTTCAAAAATATGATTTTTCCTCTTGCATTTTCAGGTGCCTTTCGATAAGCCTTTTTACTCAAAAGTGCTTTCCAAACCCATCACCATTACTCTTCAAGACCTAAAGAGCCAATCTAACCTCAATTTTAAAGATTTCCCAGTTGAGGACAAACTGCAAACATTGCTATATCACAATCCACCAATCAAAAATCCAACACAACAACAACAATTCAAAATAAATCAAATAGAATCAACATGAAGCCATAAAAAACTTACAATTTCCCAGTGGCAGTAACACCCATAATAACAAACGCTTTCCTTATTAAGGAAAAACCAGATATAAAATTACAATGAACTTTAGAGGACGAAGAAAACTTCACTGACTTGGAAACTAAGTGAATGAGTTACCTTTCTAATCAGAACCTATATGCAGTTAAACAAAGAAGATGGAAGTTTGATGTTTCTACAAACACCATCCAACCCAAGGAGAGAGAAACGCAATCATACTTTACATTTTTCACTTATACTCAATATTTCATCAGTATGACGATAAAAAATATGTTAATTTAATATAATTGAGTAACCTTGATCTTCTGTATTAGATTTATTCTATATATTTTAATTATCTAAAATAAAAAATAAGAAATTCGTCAAATTTTGGGGTAATTTAAGTTTTCAAGAAAACCTAATTCTATTTATTATTATTACTAAATTTAATGTTTTTCTTACATTGGTCACTAATAGTTAAGGTTACTAAAAGATTTGATTTAGAGGCGTGAAATGTGATTTTGTAGACTATAACCGGTGTATATGATATTTACCACCACATCCAACATACCGTTTTACGGGATTTTGGCGGGAAGAAAAGCAACGGCTATATTCTAAATAAAAAATAAAAAATCTTGTTTAAAATAAAATGGTTTGTGAAATCATAAGAAAGAGCACTTTATTATAATTCTGAGACCACCGACTTATTTCAGAATAGAGAGTTCGAGCTACGTCTTCAAGCCCTGTTCTTCGTTCTTTTTCAACAAGAAGAGAGTAAGGAGGGAACTGGGTTTGCTAATTGTTGGATGATGGGTAAGTTTACATTAAACAGTTATTGAATTTGAATACTGGGAAATCGAGATTGCCGCTCAAGAATCTCTTCTTTGTTAGTGAAGAGATCATTGATTTTCGAGGACTGGCGGCGGAGGGAATGATGAGTGAGGGTTTTGATTTTGAAATTAGAGGGGTAGCTGTTGGGGATTAGAGGGGTTGCGTTGATTTCAAGCGACAGAGGGTTGCTTGTGGGGGTGATGGTGAACCAGGGTATGCTCGTGAGATGGAATATTTTATATTACAGAAGAAAGATTCTTTGGCACGGGTTGATTCAAAAAATTTGAGAAAAAGTACTGTGAAAGCCTTTGAGGGTGAGTGGGCTTGCTTGGATTTCGAGCAACAAAGGGTTTCAGTGAAGCGTTCTTATGGCAGTGTTGCTGCTGGTGATGTTCAGGATGTGGTTGGTGGCTGAAGAGAAAGAGAACTTTGGAACCTTGCAAATTGCAGAAAAAAGATTCAGTGTTAACAGTTGATTCAGAAAAATTAACCAAACGTGCTTAGAAGGAAAGAGAATTGGGAAGAAGGAAGGCTAGTCTTGAAGTTGGTAAGAGGAGTACAGTGAGTTCTGAAGATTCTAACAGGAAAGCTTTACAAGCTGAGATGATTAAGGTTAGATTTGCTGATACAATCAGGAGGGCGCAGGAACAAAAATTTCTCAGCCAAGGAAACAAAGCTGAAATGGAAAGTCTGAAAAGGAGAAAGGCTAGTACCGATTTCAGAGCGGTTAAGTGTAAGTTAATGGAGCAAAGGCAGAAAGAACGTGAAGCAGCTCGAATTGCATTGGAAAAAATGGGAAGAACGGATGAGTGGAATCATGCTCTAGATGTTATGCAAGAATTTGAGAAGTTAATTGGTGTTTAATATCATGTAGAAAGAACTCTATTTGCTCATGATAGTTTCCGGTGGTAATGGAAAACAAATTTTACCAATTAGGATAATTAGCGAGATTGTTTTGTATGTGATGAGGATGACAAAACTGTAAATTGAGAGGTAGAAAACTTTTCTACTTATTAAACAACTAATAGGACTGAGTTAGCTGTCTTTAATGTTCAGATCAATATTATTGCTACTTTATATTTTCAGAAACTTGCTTCTTGCAAGCTCGTACATTCTAACCTTTGATAGCTTAATAGTTAATGTAAAATTTAATTTGTCCAATTTCAAATAACGTAGCAGTCTTCTGGTGTGATGGAAGTGAATCGGTGTTATAAAATTGAATCAGTGTTGCTAATGGCTGCATTTATACATTATACAGTCATATTTTATTTCCTCAAATACAAGTTTTCTGCATTGTCTCTAATCAAATTACTGCATTCTCCAATTCTATGTTTTAAAGAGCTATGGTTATTCATTAATATAAGTTTCCTCATATATAGTAGATCTTCCATAGGAACAATTGCAGAATGGATAGTCTTTCATTCCAGGAACAAATGGGGTTAGGCATTGGATGATGGTGATAGAAGAAGATAGAATATTGATGCAGTCCATGTTCATTCTGCATTCCAAAGTAATTGCTTTCCTGGTGACGGAAGAACATCCAAGAATTTTCTCTATGTAACATATCTTGCAGATCCAAGGTCTGTTCATTGTAAGAAGTTAACAAGAAATAATAGTAAAAAGCTATGAACAGTCTCAAGCAAGAGACATGGCATAACTCACACAATGATTTCAGCAGTGACTCATGCCTAACAATTACTCAAAACGAATAGAAAGTGAAAAAATATTAGGTATACAATTAAGCTAGTAGTGTGATCTTTTTCCAAGCAAATTCCTACTTCAAGTTCTTTGAACCCTGTACTTTCAAATACAATGATGAAATCATGAATTTTGTGGAAATAATGTTAGGGGTTTACAATCCCCAAACAAGCCCTCTTGTAACTACGAATCCTAGCTCGTTGCTCTTAGAAACTATGAACAAAATAATGACATTTGTATATAGTTTACAATGGCCTGAGGACTTAAGAGTTCCATCAACCTTGAGTATTCCTTCAGAACTGTCTATGTGAAGCAAATCTAACTGAGACTGCAAAAGTGTAGCTGGCATGAAATGTTTCCCTCCTGCAGCTCGTTTCTCTAGCTGAGCAGCAAGCACCTCAACTTGAAGATCCAACAAAATAAACTTCACTAGACTATCATAGCTTCTGGTTTATAGTCATAGTCAGCTTATCTAAGAATTTCTCTATATCGCGTGTGCAGAGCAGAATAGCCCAGTATTACAGTTTTTCCACTGTTTATGCTCTCTCTTAGAGTATCACGTAGCATTTTTAGCCATGGAATCTGATCCTCCTCTGAAAGAGGTATTTCTTGACGCATCTTTTCTGTAGTGTTCATCAAATGACAAATTCGAAAAAGATGAAATTAATAAAAATTCCAATACCAAACATATAGATCTGCAACAAGAACAGAAAGATTTATGATTAATATACATTTATTAGAAATGCTTATATGCTTACCCTTGTTTGATTGTGGGTGGAAATCATCAGCATCAAGAAAATCACATTTTAAAACTTTGGCCAGCATCTCACCTATTGTGCTGTTCAACCACACATACTAAACGTTTAGGCATTAGCAGAAACCATGAAGTTGGCAAAAATCATCAAAAATATAAAATGAACAAAGAAAGGAAACAGTTGTGTAGTAAAAAGAATAAAATATAAGAAAGGAATACAGTATATTTTTTTGTCACTGCACTATTGGGATCAAAATCAATTCTGCTGATCTTGATTTGAATATTAAGCATTAGAGGAAGTAATATGTTTTCCTATTCAATGCAATTCATTAATAAGACAAAGAAAGAATACTAGGAATGTCAAATATCTGCAGGAAGTCAATAGATATATCATTCCAGAAAATAATATTGAAGTTTTTTTTTACCAGATGTATTGGCCTTATCTAGCGAATCAACCTCACAAGTGAGATTCAGTCATGTCATTTGAACATAGGTAGTCTTTAGCTAAAAGACCTTCAATAGTGTGTAGTTAAATAATTGGTATCTCATCAGGGTAGTCTGTCAGCTGCATAATTTCATACAATACTGTAGCTTCAATTTATGTTCTACATTTGGTTAAAACATGTTTAATAGGGGCCTAAGAAATCATGTATTCTTATTCTGCACACAAATAACCAAATGGCTATCTTGACCAGCTTATCTCTCACCTATACGTTGCACCATTTATATCAACTCACTTTTGCTTAAAATCCTATCTAATAAGGTCAGTGAGTTACGTATTGGTATAGCACCAAGTAATAAACAATTGAAAAAGATACAGACAGAAAAAGAAGGATGTGCACCCTTAGAAGCTTAAATGCCTCCACGCCGGATGGAGCTTATAGGAACTTACTGGCTTTAATCACACACAATGGAGATAAAACCATCATTTCTTAGCGAGTATTCCTGGTGAAATGGTGTCCTCGAATGGAGAAGTAACTGAAGTAAACCTCCACCAAGATGACCGTAATACAACAATCTAACCTTCAACACCCCACTCCCCACTGAAACAAGAAAGAGATTTTGCTATTCCTAGACTCTGTCTGTCTTCTGGTCTTGAGACCCATACTGCACTAAACTTTACTCAGAAGATTATAAATGAAATTTCACAATGATGATTAAGTGGGCAAAAGTATTATTGAATTCATTTCTATAGACCACCTGAATCTAGACAAATGCAGTGTTCTTCCCTTCTCATCATAAAGTTTTACAAAAGCTCCAACAATATGAAATTTGACCAGCATCAATTACACACATAACAGAAAGATTTCGTTTTAATTATATCCATCATATTAACAAGATGTTCTTTGTAGATGGGCAAAGGTCTCAGTGACAAAGGCTAACCTTCCGAGAAGGTCCAAGCATCATTGCCTTAAAAAAGGTATATAGTTGAGTTTTTACTAATCATTATTATACACAAAACATAATGAACCAGAAAAAGTCCATAATTGTGCATAAACCAAACTTTTTTTCACCATCTATTATCAGAATAAAATTTCATTCTAGTTGAAGAGATGTATTTGTATGTTTTGCAGATATCATCTTGAATCTTTAGTTCATCAAACTAAAAGCAAACTCTCAAAAGAAATGTTAAAGATCTAATAGGTGCATCCAGAAGTGTTTTTAGCACTTTCAACAAACACATTGTAGTTATTTTCTAGTGTTTGACTAAATAAATTTAATCTCAGTTTCAAGTAAACAACACTTAAGTGCTTCTAAGTACATTTCAAAAAGATGATTTTTCCTCCTGCATTTTCATGTGCTTTTGCACAACCTCATTTCTCAAACCCATCACCAATACTCACTTTCCAGACCTAAAGAACCATCTAACCTCAATTTTAAAGATTACCCAGTTGAGAACAAACTGCAAACATTCGTACATCACAATCCGCCAATCATAAATTCAACATCAAAGCACCAATGAATCAACAAACAAAAAAAAAAAAAAATCAAACAGAATCAAATGAAGCCATAAAAAACTTACGATTTCCCAGCGCCACTCACACCCATAATAACAAACGCTTTCCCTGCAAAGAAACACGTGAAATATAAAACCAAGTAAACTTCAGAAGTCTTCACTGACTTGAAAACTCAGTGAATGAGTTACCTTTTGATCAAAGGCCATAAGCAGTTTAATAAAGAAGATGAAAGTGATGTTTCTGCAACACAATTCAACAGGAGAGAAACAATAATTATAATATTCTAATCCAATTTAGTTACTTAATTGCTTCTTTGAAGTTATATAAAGAATAAAGAAAAGTTTTTTAAAATTTTACTGTGTAAATGGAAAAACAGTTCTTAAACAGGAGAGACTTTAATAACAAGAACCTGTTCTCGGTAGCATGTACCTAGATTCTAGCCTTTGTGTTTTCTTTGACTTTGACTTTATGATATGGTCCAATCTATTTTTTTTTTTCCCTTCATTTCTCTTTTTAATAAGTTATATCACCTCAATTTTAATAAAAAATTAAACAATTAAATTACTTATAATTAAAATTATTATTAAGGATAAATTAACAAAAATATAATTTTATTAAAATATAAACTACTCTCTATATCTCTATATACATCCCTATTAAATCTTAATTTTATTTTATTTTTACTGTATCAATTATCAAATCTATTGATTGTGGATCTCACTTTTATATGACAGACAATTCCCAAAATATGTATGCTAACATTTAAGAGTGCTTTTGAGCCATTAAAATTATTTTTCCCAACACTTCGCATTTTACTTCTCTTTTAATGTATAGGATATTTTTTATTATTATTATTTGGAAATTCATTCAGAAGTTTGGATGGTGAAAACAACCATTGAAAGATAGAAGAAAAGAGATTAAAGAAGCAAGAGAGACAGAGTGGAGTAGAAGAGAGAAAAGGAAAACAGTAGTTTTCATTTCTCAAATTTTCTCTGACTTTTGCTTTTTTGGGGACTAAGTGAAATTTTTTAATAGGGAAACAAAGAAAAATATTCTTATTCCACATATCAAAGGGGGATTTAGAACATAACAAACTCGGGGTATTATAAAATAATCAAAAATTTAAAAATCTTAATTTATTTAACCAAACCGTTGGCTCGTGGATCCGTCAACTTGTTAGCCTATGATAGGCCAACAGTCCATTGCTTTTGGCTAGCTCATTGACCTGTCATATATTAACAGGTCAACAAACCAAAATCAACAGAGTTATGGGCCAACAGTTTCATTAGAAAAATTAAAATTTTTGAATTCAACCCTTTAAGTTTAACTATTTTACACAATTATTGTATATAAAACCCTAATTTAGTTAATTCAAGTAGAATTCCTTAACGCTAGGGTTATCTTCTATATTTTAGTAAATCCCAAGATTATCTCTAATAATAGACCTTACTTCAAGGCTATAATTGAGATTTTTCCTTTTAAAAATACATTTTATTAGATAGTTCATGATTATTGGAAAAGTAAATTAAGGGGATGCGTTGAATATATTATATTAGATATTAGATATTTGATAATTAATGGAAAAGTAAATTTTCAATCTTTACTTATGCGTAAATTCTACTACTTGGTGTAGGAATACCCGCCAATATAAGAATATAATCCTCCCTATAATTAAACATGGGAAAAAATCTTCTTTTATTTTCTCACAATTTTTTACATAATATGATTATGTGGGTGTGTTTTGTTAGATATAAACAAGTTTATTATATTATGTTGCATTAACAGATCGAATTAAATTAACCTTAGAGGGTATTTGTAACAATTTCCTAGTAAGTTACAAGTGTTGGTCATTATATTTACAAAAAAAAAAAAAAAAAAAAAAAAAAAAAAAAAAAAAAAAAAACAGTAAAATTTCGTGTCTTTAACAAGGATATATAATAATTTTTTAACCAGATTTATAAATTGCTTTGATTTTCCAATTCAGATATGCTTTCCACCACCATTCACTACACAGCAAAATCGTTTTTGCAGCTCTCATTTGACTCGATGCAGCCAATTATCTTACAGGTCAAATACTCAAATTGGCTTCTTTCTTGAACAATATTTTGCTGGATCTTTGTCTATTTGTATTTGAGCATAAGCTTCTCATTTGGTCAAATCATTCCAAAATTCACTTCTCTTGTTACAACTTCCACCCAATTCTTCTCCAAACGCATATTCATGTTCCTCGCAAGGCCATATGGCCTGCTGCTCATCGGTGGCCAGCCACCTCTGATTTCTTTTGGTTATTCAAAGATGCTTTTCATAATATCAGAAACAAACTTACCACTTTAAATTGTAGAATTACGGGTTTCTTTATAATACTCAGCAACATGTACGTTCCAAGTATTTAAGCTATTCTCTACATAAGAAGATATTAAAGGAATGGTGGGGGATTATCCTCCATATATGCTCTGCAAGAAGCAGCACAAGATTCGTATCATTTTACTTTAATATTTTAACGAAAAGAACGGACACAAATTGTGATTATCAAGCTTCTAATGTTTTATCGTGAATATATTCCTTTAAATCATCAACCCTTTTAGGCTGTTTCTATTTTTTTTAACATTTCACTTAAATTGGAATTTAATATGCTACTAATTTATTAAGTCAAATTTGTTAGAGAAAAATAAATAATTAATGTGCTGGAAAAAAGTGTCAAAACAATATAACTAAGGGTCCGTTTGTTTTTTCACTTGACTTAATAATATGAAAGAAAGGTAGTGTATGGCCTAATCCAAAAGCTTTGGACAGAATACTTGAGAACCCATATGTTTAACTCATCAGCAGAGGCTCCATGTATCAAACAAAGTAATCCTTTCATCTCTAACAACTCGTAGATGCGCGGACCATGATGGGTTTGACATGAAGGCTCTATTCTTTCCACGAAATTTTTTTCTGTCGCAATCTCCGTTGGCTGAAAAAATTGAATATTGTTAGTTTTTTCAAGTGTATCAAACAATAACAGATAGAATAGAAGAAGTCCTTTTATGTGGAATGCTGTTTTTTTATTAACTGAGATGGCTGCTTAAATAGATAAAGTTGCAACAGAAAATGAGAAATAACAGAGTTAGTTGGCTAAACTTTAGCCACTAACGTAACAGCTAAAAAATCAAAACAACTCCTAAAATTATTAGCTAAAATCCAGGACACAATTAACAATATCTTTGACATTTTCAACAGCAGCTTCTAAGGCAAATCTTCACAAATATATCTCCAGGAAAATAAGGTTTAACTGATTGTGCTGCCCAATATAATACACATCGGCGGACAATTGAAGAACGTTGCGCTATTATCTGTGCGAATGGAAGGTTCAAGTCATATAATAACAGCTTCATGGACAACTACGACCACTTTATATTATCTCCTTCCTTGTTTAATAGGATTCCAGTACCTACTTCAGGTAATATTTTCTGCTATTTCGTGATGGTATCATAGACGTCAAACTTTGTTCCGGATGGGTCGTCTGAAAGAGTATTAAACTATTACAAGATAATAGTTTTGGACACTCGGTGCTCACATTCTGTAAACACTGAGTGGATACTTTCCTTGCTTTCATGCCCTTTTCTTCCAGTTTGAGTGAACTCTAACTCTACTCATCAGGGCCTCTTCCATGCTATTGGAAAATCTCGTAGACAATCATGAGCTTTGACATCGCTTGTGGAAAACTGACCTCTGCAAAATCAGGACTGGAGATCAAATTGAACCATTGCCTGCAGGCACTCTTGAATCCTTTCATAGGTCCTATCGATCAAGGGTTTAGCCAATAAGTGATGAACCATTAGTCCATTAGACCCTCTATTAGCCTACAGTTTGACCTATAAAGTTGACAATTTGTTTAGGCAATTAAAAAAAATTTCACCCACTATTTTAAAACAACCCCTCTAATTTAATTATTTTTTATAATTTTGACAATAAGAATTCTCCCAACAATTAAATTCTCTTTTCTCAATTTTTGACACTACTGAAAACCGTTTACAATAATAGCTCTATGGGTGTCCCTGAGTAGCATTTGTGTTTGAAACGCTGAATGAAATAATTAGTTTTGTTAGATATTATTATTAAGTTACATTAACCCGAAAGGTTATTTGTAACAATTTCTTAGTAAATTGCAATCGTTTTTCATATATATTTTTTTAAAAGAAACAGTAAAATTTCGTGCCATTAACAAGGATATTCATGATAAATTTCTAACCAAAACAAGACAATTGAAATTTCTCCGTAATTAAATTGGAGCCCGACATATTTATTTATTCTAGGAGACTCCGTTATGATTGACTACCAGGAAACTTCTTAATAGGAAAAAAAAAATGTTTTTGATTTTGTTGCTTCAGTTACAAGTAACAAGAAAAACAAGAAGGAAATATATAAATTGCTTTGATTTCCAATTCAGATATGCTTTCCAGCACCATTCACTACCCAGCTTCGTATCAGGAAAAGCCACAAGATTGGAAACTCCGAAAAGAATACCAAACGCTTCTCTCTATATAAACACATATACCCACGTAAACTCTCTCATTCACTACTCATAAAAGCCTTCAGAAACCCTGCAGAGCAAACCCACTTCTTGCTTTTTTGCTTTCTTTCTCTCTTTCTTTCTTGCTTTGCACTTTTCTTGGTGTAAGTAGTAGTGTTAATTTTTTGCGATAATAATGAGGAGGGTACTTGGAGGAGTAACTGAGGAGGGCGAGAGGAGGCCAAAGACCAAGATAGTGTGCACATTGGGGCCGGTTTCAAGGTCTGTAGAGATGATAGAGAAGCTTCTGAGGGCTGGCATGAACGTTGCTCGCTTCAACTTCTCGCATGGCAATCATGCATACCATCAAGAAACCTTGGATAATCTCAGGACTGCCATGAACAATACTAGCATTCTCTGCGCTGTCATGCTGGATACTAAGGTATATAAATGTGTGACCAGAATTCAATCTTTTTGTTCTTCTGTTGCCTTTGTTCTGTTTCTCTGTAAGTTCTTGGATTTAGTCAATTTGGGTTAATTTTCTTTTCTTCTATGCTTGTATCTGGTTCTGTTTCTAGGTTTCTTGTCTCTCTGTAGATATGATCTGTTTCTTGAATTGCTTGTGTGGATCTCTTGTGGTTAATTTGCTCTAGTTTGTGATTTTCTTGGTATTTGATTAACCAGTTGTTGGTCAGCTCCCTGGTTCCAAGAACCAGACAACAATGCCCACCAAATTATTTTAGAATTTCATATTGAAAGATAAACTTGCTATGATAAGAAACCGTAAATTTCTTTCTTCGATGGGGTTTGAGGAACAAAAGATATTTGATGATATATATATTAAAAAAAATTTAAAATTTTCTTTTCAATAACAAAATAGACTGCAGATTGTTAAATTTCAAGTAAGTTCAAATTTTTAGTCCCGATCATAATATTTTTTATTGATTTATGAAATATGGAACTGATAAGAATCTTAATGATCACAATCAGTGTGAATGGGTTATGGACCTCTAACGTTCTGTCGCTAGCTGCTTTATGAAATGCTAATCTCTGAAAGCATAATTCGTGGTATAAATTTAAATTACATTCTTGAAAAACCAATTAGATTGAAAAGCTACAAAGAAATACATTTGGAAAGCCTTTTTCGGATTCCATAATGTTTCCTGTTTATGTTCTTCAGAATAATGCTTTTAACTTTTTTAAAGAATATAATAGTACAAGTGAGTGCCTAAATTTTCTGCGCATTAATTAGTATAATACTAAAGAACAGATTTATGTCAATTCTTGTATTACAATAATAGATCAAGTTTTGAGTAATGTAGATTTTTAATTTTGAATTGCTTACAAGATTTGGAACTTCTAGCCAGTGATGAGAAACTTGATTAACGATGTTTCTGAACTTGTAAAACATTACAGGGTCCTGAGATTCGAACTGGGTATTTGAAGGATGGGAAACCCATAAAACTCATACAGGGTGAAGAGATTATCATATCCACTGACTATAACTTAAAAGGTGATAACACTATGATCTGTATGAGCTACGAAAAGTTGGCTGAAGATTTGAAGCCAGGCAGTGTTATTTTGTGCTCTGATGGCACAATTTCATTGACAGTCTTGTCCTGTGACAAGAATTTGGGTTTGGTTCGTTGTCGTTGTGAGAACTCTGCTGTTCTCGGTGAGAGGAAGAATGTCAATCTTCCTGGTGTCATTGTTGATCTCCCAACCTTAACAGAGAAAGACAAAGAGGATATCCTGCAGTGGGGTATTCCAAACAAGATTGATATGATTGCACTGTCTTTTGTTCGCAAAGGTTCAGATCTTGTGGAGGTACGAAAGGTGCTAGGAAAGCATGCAAAGAATATACTTCTTATGTCAAAGGTTAGACACTATTATCTTAAATCCAACTTTCAAGAAATTTTATATGATTAGCTGTTTGATTGGTTTTCAACTAATAGAATCAAATAGGGCAGATCCATTGATTAGGATGTATACACAATTTGATCGCCAGTTAATATGTTCAAAACACATTATTTGGTTGAACGAGGCATTGAATTCTTTGTCAATGTACTGAAATATTTGTTGTGTTCTTGCAGGTTGAGAATCAAGAAGGGGTTGCTAATTTTGACGACATTCTTGCTAACTCGGATGCATTTATGGTGGCTAGAGGTGACCTGGGAATGGAAATTCCAATTGAAAAGATATTCCTTGCTCAGAAAGTGATGATACTTAAGGCTAATATACAAGGAAAGCCTGTTGTAACTGCCACTCAGATGTTGGAGTCCATGATCAAATCTCCAAGGCCTACACGAGCTGAAGCAACTGATGTTGCCAATGCAGTTCTTGATGGTACTGACTGTGTGATGCTCAGTGGTGAAACTGCTGCTGGAGCCTACCCTGAAATTGCTGTCCAGACCATGGCTAGAATTTGCTTGGAGGCAGAGAACTTTATAGATTATGGGGATCTTTTCAAGAAAATAGTTGGAACTGCGCCTACTCCTATGAGTACATTGGAAAGCATAGCTTCTTCCGCCGTCAGGACAGCAAATTGCGTCAAAGCAGCTCTGATTTTAGTCCTTACCAGAGGTGGAACCACAGCAAAATTGGTGTCAAAATACAGGCCAAATGTCCCAGTTTTGTCTGTGGTGGTCCCAGAGATTACAACAGATTCACTTGTGTGGTTATGCAGTGATGAAGCTCCAGCAAGGCATAGCCTTATTTTCTGGGGCCTGATTCCTCTTTTGAGCTCAGGGTCTGCAAGAGCTTCCCACCATGAATCAACAGAAGAAACTATAGAGCTTGCCCTTCAACATGCTAAGGAAAAAGGACTTTGCAAGTCAGGAGATTCAGTTGTGGCATTGCATCGCATTGACCATGATTCTGTGATAAAGATATTGACTGTGAATTGATCTTACTAAGAGAATAATTGCTATCAAGGGAACTCAAAAATTTGGTGCTTCTTACTTTTTAAACTTCTTTTTAGATCAACTAAGGTTAGATAAGAATACTGATGTTTATGTTACTGCAATTTTACAATTATGTCAATGAAACTATCTTGTTTAATTTGGTGCAATCACAAAGAGCCATTCTCTTTCTTATATTATTTATAGTTTTGCCGTTTATCATCTTATATTAAACAGGACTAATCCAAGTTGAAAATTAAGAAAAATTATTCACATTCATGTTTTCCCACATGCACTACAAGTGAAGCATTCAAACAGTTCTAGGACCAACAGATGAAATTGTCATACTTGTTCAGAAGATAGTGTTTTTTCTCTGGCCAAGCCAACATACTTCTAGTTTGGAATTTTACAGAAGCAGCAAATATGAGATACGGGTGAGATGCTTTAACTCGGATGAAGGAAGATAACATTAGGACTTAATATATAAATACGGTAACTTCAGAAACCCAGTGAAATTGCAGTGGTTCCTTGAATAAAGCCAGAAACAGTTGCTTAAAAGAGGAAAAACTCTAACTGGGATGTCGTCAATCAAAGCTCTATACAAAGCTTATAACAATAAAAAGGGAAAATATGTAAGTACGTGTGTGGGTATGTTGGTGTGTGCGTGAACGTGTGTGGTCAATTCTCATCTCTATAAGCAGCAGCTCCAGGCAATGCTGCTGATGACGGTGCTGAAGCAGAACTGCCACCATTCTGAGATCCTGACAAAGAAAACAAACCATCAAAAGGCCATGGGATAGGAATCGAATGCCCCCTCGCATTTCCCATTATCTCTTCTCCTGTGCCCATCCTCATGATACGATCACGTGCATTACTGTTCCCTACACTCCCTACTCTGTTTCCGGTTCCATTTCCTTCAGTCTTGGAATCATCAGATGGCATTTGGAATCTGCAAACTGGACAAGAACTATGAAGTTCCAGCCATGGAATAATACAATCATTATGGAACTTATGATTACATGGCATTTCCTTGGCTTCACTTCCAATCTCAAAATCTTCCAAGCACACTGAACATTGCAAATTGCTGTCAATGGTAACCGTTGGCAATGCCTTAACTGCTTCTCTCTTTGCTGGTGGGGATCCATATCTGTTAGGATTATTCTCTAGCAAATGCTGTAGCAGAAAATCCAGACCAGGTCCTATAAGATAGTCACCTAAAGAGGTGGCTGCATTCTGACCTTGTATAATCAAAGCCTCTTCATTCATAGGATTGACCAAAATCACACTACCATTCCTCTCCCTAATATTTTCAGAATCATTTGCTTGATAAGCAATCCCAGAACGAATATCTTGCAGCATACGCAAAATGGAAGCTGAGCTGTTTCTTCTCCTCCTGAACAAGGACTCAAATTCCCTCTCTTGTTCAGCCTCTTCATCCCTCGAATCATTGCCGATGATTCGTGCACGAGAAGGGCCTGAACTAGAACCTCCCATCAAACGAAGTAAGATTGGAGCCCATAAGGAGAGAGCACGGTCTGATCCTATATTAATTTCATTGTTGATGGGACTGTCTCTTATGCTGCTGCCCATTTCTTCCACAAAGCCGCCCTCACATAATGGACATTTGATCTCACCTGCCATTGCTGGATTCACCATCTGAGAGCACATGTAACACCAGTATGCACCCACCATTGAATCCCCCATCTTTCTTTATTTATGCAACAACCTAATCAAATTAAACCAAAACCAAGAAATTTAGGACCAAGAAACAAGCAAACTTATCAGAATTTACTTCATATGCATGCCTGTTAACTTCTACCAACACAAGAAAGCACAATACAATAACCAAGACAACCCAATGAAGAGAATACAATAATACTAATTGGCTATGCTACAAGTTGACCTGCAGCAAGCCAATAGAAAAAGAAGAATCTTTTCTCTCCAACTCAAGGGAAGTAACAGAAAAACAATGACAACTTGATCATCTATACCTTCATTCTCAGGTGTGCACGCTTGAAAAACATACTAACACCAAACTTAAATACATAAAATTTGAAGAACAAAGAAAATTATCAGTGAAGAAATATAAAATTTGTTGGATTCTCAAACAGATAAAAGTATATAGAAGTTTGGTTTTTTGTACCTTTTAAGATAGAGGATATGTTGTTTTATCTTGTTGATCGATGACAGTAAAGCACATTATATAAAACAAAACGTGTTTAAGTTGCAGAAAGCAATTAGAAATGACAAAGAAATTGTGTCCTCTCTATTTTTGAAGTAGACTTATTTGGTTCAAAGGATTTGTTACCTATCATTTGTACTTGATTGTAACAAATAAATCAATGTCAACTTGTTAATATTATAAATATAGGGTTTCGTTTGCTTTTCTTGTAAGAGTATGGTGATTTGTATTGGTTGGTAGGAGTTTGTTTTCTGTAAAGAAAACTCAGAACCTCTAGTTTAATTGAGTGACACATGATGAATACGAGAGACATTGTAATCTTAAATTTTATTGGAAACTTTTTACATGACTCGTTGACATAAAATTAGTGGATAAGTGTTAGACTTTAAATATACAAATGTTGTATTTGTATTTAGGATACGTCAACCCATTTAATGACATAAATAATTAAATGTATCATGTCAACATGTAACACATGAACCCGATTAATGACACAGATAGTTAATCATGTCATATTAAATTGTTTATTTGTTTATAACACGGTTATCTACTTATAATATAAATATGTATATATTATATGAAATTATGATAAATTTGAACAAATTAAGTTATATAATAATAAATCAAAATTATCAAAATTATTAAAATTATTTTATTCTATATTAACAATTTTTTATACTATTAGGATGGCTTTAATTATTATAAATATGTTGAATTTGTAATTTGTTATTTATAATCAACGATGTTATTAGGAAGATAAGAAGCCTAAATATTTTCCAATGATATAGACTTCAAAGGATCATGAAACATTGCTAACAACTTTTAGATTATGATCCATTTTGGACCATATTCGAAATATTTTGACCCATTCAGTAATTTTACTTGGCCAAATCCAAACTTTTGTCTATACCTCGCTCAAAGAGTTTTATAGAACTGTATTTTTTTATTAAAAAAATTATTATATATATAGGTTTTATTATAATTTAATTTTTTATTTAATTTCATATATTTATTTAATAGTTATTCATTTTTTTAATCTAATTGTGAAAAGAGTTGTTGAGTTAATATGAAAAAAATTATTTTTTATCTTTTGTTTTCTATTTATAGATTATAATAAATCAATGACTATCAAATAATGTATAAAATTTAAAAATAAAAAATAAATTGTAATAACTTCACACACACACACACATACTATAAATATGACACTACTAATTTTAAAGTGATTGATTAATATAAAAAAAAAAAAAAGTATTTATGACAAATTTAATAAGCTTTTTGGGTCTACCTTGGGTTATGTGTGTAATTTGAGGACTAAGATGAGGGCAAAAGTGGAAATACGACCAGATAAAAACCGAACAACCCTAACGTGCCAAACTCAACTACTTGATCTTATCTGAGCAGAGAATTCAGGAGCTAGCTCTCCTCATCTGACCCAACGGCGGCGGTTTAGAGCCACCCGTCCTTCCTCAGGATTAGTCGGAGGCTCTGCCCTGTTCGTGGTCGGATTTGGGAGGCTTTCGGCCTACTGGGTTCCTGTAATGAAGACTGCCCGCTGTCAGAGCCTTCACAAATCCATTCACTGGTTAGGCTATGATGGCTTCGCGGGCTCAACCCTTCAAAAATAATGTTTTTTAATTATTGGTTTAATTATTTAAAGTTAGCCTTTAATGAATTAGCATTAATTTTCGGAGTTTTTTTAATCGGGTTATATGTATTTGTATTAGTTAGTTTTGATTGCTTGAAAGTGTTTGAATTAAAAGTTGATAATATCATTGCTGGAGTTTCTTCCCATTGTAAGTGGCATTTTATAGTTTTAGTTTTGATTATAGTTAAGCCTTAGTGAATAAGCTCATGTGTTAATATTTGGTTTATGTGACTTCTCCATTGATGTTGCAAAGGAGAGAATCATGGCAATGATATTAGTTTGATCATTCAAGGATTGTGTTTAGGAATGCTAGTTTATATGACATTTTCTGCTTCTGTGTGTAAGAATTGGCTTTCACTTTTGTTTAAATGTGGTTTATGTCATGGTCTAATCTTACTAATTATTGTTCATAATTGAAACGACTTTGTATGATATTGAAATACATTACCTACCTATCTACTGATAATGTTATGATTATGTACAATAGCAATTCCATCACAATGTATGTATCTGCAACTTTTTGAGGTTTTCAAGTGAGGGCGATTGCTGCAGGCTCTGTAAATTATGTGTTCATGGAGTGTTGCAGGTGGAACTTGTACTCTTTTTCTGTTGCCATTGCCTGTTTATGATGATGGGTTTCTGAAGGCCTGCTTTGAAGCTGAGATCATTGCTCTTGCCGATGGATGTTTGTAACATCAATGATTCAAGGTCAATAATGTATCAGTTAGTGGCTTAACTGTATCAACTATGCATGTTGATGTTAATTAAGATACTAATTGTACACTCAAAAATCGATTAAAACTACTTTTTTATTGCTATGCTTAATTATGTTTTAAATACTATTTTTTTGGTTTAATTTTATGACATTTGTATTTTTGTTTGATGTAGGATCAAATATGGTAGGTTAAGTGAAAAATAGAAGAAATTATAGTGATATTTTAAATATTGATAAATATGAGGGACTTAATTGATATTTATCAGTCAATTCATCATTGCTTATAAATTATTTCTCTAAAAGAGAACCAATTGTTTCTTCTTTTTTTAATTTTTACGAACCCTTGAAGTTTATATTTAATTTTTTTTTCTTTTTTAATCATTTATTTTTCATGTTATTTTCATTTATTGCCTTTATATTAGATTTACATGCTTTCATTAATTTATATTAAGTATTGTGAAAGAATTTGTATTCGAAATACAATGGATAATAAATTTGTTATTTAAGCTTCCCTCTAGCTTAATCTTGTTATTTAAGCTCGTTTTGTTTTATTTATATGCTTCATAGTTGATTAATTAGTTTAATTTCATTGTTTTGTGTTGGGATTTTGGAATTTTAGGGTTTGATATAAATTGAAACATTTGTAAAATCGACTCATATACCTTCAGCTTAAGTATGTGTTAATGTGATTATTTTGTTGAATCTTGTTTGTTAGTATGTTAGATTACATGATAGCACCTTGGAATATTCGTTATTCGTTACTTGTTACTCATTACTTGTTACTCTCCCTTGATATTTTGTAGATATTTAGGCACATAGAATGCTTAGTTTGAACTAGTTTCCTTGGAACCCGAATTGAGCATCAATGTTAGATTTCCCTATTATTCCCGATTATTAACCTTTTGTATGAGTTATTAATTGTGTAATTTGAGTCAAACATGATTAAGTAATTTTGATTCGTGTGGTTTTGAATTGAGCATCAATATTGATCTATGGAAACTAGTTCAAACTAAGCATCCTATAGGATCAAGAGAGTAAGTTATCATGTAATCTAACATACCAACAAGTAAGCATCAATATTAATTCCACAAAATAATCATAAAATCAACATCAACATTAACCTATGCTTAGCTTCATATCCATAACCTACATTTTAGAATTAGCCTAACGTAGTAAGTAGGATTGAAGGTATTAACACAATGAAATCAAACTAATTAATTAATTACAAAGCATGTAAATGAAATAAAACGAACTTAAATAACAAGATTAAGCTAAAGTAAAGATTATGGGTTCAACAAAGTCTTTATTCATTGCATTTCAAATACAAATTCGTTCGTAATGTTTAATATTAAACAAATTCGTTCACAATATTTAATATAAATTAATGAAAACATGTAAATCAATCTAAAGACAATAACATGGAAAAGAAATACTTAAAAAAAGGAAGGAAAAAAATGAAAATATAAGTTTCAAGAGTTTGTAAAAATTAAAGAATAAATGGCCAGTTCAGCTGTCGGAAGAGAGAGATCATTTATAAGTGAAGATGAATTGGTTGGCAATATCAATTAACTCCTTCATATTTGTCAACAATTTAAAATGCCACCATATTTTTCTTTTATTTTTCACTTCACCCCCTTATTGCATCCTTTTATATCATATTTAATCCTATATCAAACAAAAATACAAATGTCATCAAATAAAGACCAAAAAATAGTAGTTAAAACATAATTAAGCTTAGTAATAAAAGATTAGTGTTAATTGATTACAATTAATGTCTTAATCAACATCTACTAATCGGTGCATTTCTTACCTTGAATCAATCAACTTTTGGTATTGCTTTGTACACGCTAATGTTTTGATGGTTTTAATGCTATATAGTAAATTTCATAATGCATACTTAAAAGATGTCTGCTTTATGTTACTGATGCTTTCTGTCTCTAATGCTTTCTGTCTCTAATGAAGTGTGGATAAACTGACTCTCTGTTGTTGATCTTTGATCAGCAAGAGATTTTTTAATGGGATGGCCTTACTTTTTATATATCCATGTAAATGCTTTTTTGAAATAATTATTATGCGACTTGGATATGTTGTTATGTGTCATTTTTAAGACTTCTGGAATTGATTTGTCATAGTTGGGCTCTGCTCTTTTAAGATTAATACTATGTAACCTAAGTTTCTGTTTCAAGTTTAACATCCTGAATGATATGATTTTATTTATCATTACCATTTACATGTTAAGTTAAAGTGGTAAATTGGGATATAAACTCGGAGAAAAGTAGTATTATGCCTCTTCAAACGAGGCAAAATCTCTCAATCAAACTTGAAAGAGCTTATAATTGAAGTGTGTGACAATTTGCCGGAAATTACACTATTACCAATTAAGAAATTGCAACACATGTTTAGCTGGCAGGTTCCTGATGTCAAGATGTGCTCGACTGCCAAGTCTGGAACCATGAATCAGTTCCTCATCTACCTGTCAAGGAGAAGATATGGTGATCCAGATATGGTGGGTGGGTCAACTCATTTTTATTTCAGATAATGAAATATGAATGCTAAAACAATTATATGTGAGAGCAAGAATGAACTGTTAACCATGATTTGGTCTGCTTCATAATTCATAGACCAGCGAAGGTATAATGAATGGTGACATAAGGATGAATGAAAACGGAAGTACTATGACGCCTATGCGTAACTGGTGATAGTTTTTCCTGGATTAACCCTAAGATTTCCATCAGATCTGGAGATTGGTACCAGCTTTACTTTATTAAGTGTTGATAACTGATGGATGTCTAGCAGTACATGGCATATCAGTTCTCTTCGCCAGCCGCTTAATTTGAAACATTGAAAATGAAACGATTTTTTTATCAATTACGGGCGAAAATCTGTCATCTGTGAATCTTTTGGGTAAAAAGGTCCTTAAAATGTTCAACCATAAGAGCTGTTAGCATCAGGAATTTCTGCAAATTGTGCCCACAGGAAATTGGGCAAAAAGATAGAATATACCAAGAATGGACCTGCTAACATACATGCCATTCATTCTGAATCTTGTTGCATACATATAATAACGAAAAAGGAAAATCAAGCCACAAGCTTAATACAATTACAATGCATAATTTTAATCCCAATCTGGTATGAACTGTGCTAACATAAAACACTCTGTTCATCTTCCTTATTGAATCATGCTACATACAGCATCTCCCAAACCTAATGAATGACCCCTAAATACGAGATCGGTCTGGCAGAGACCAATCAACACCAACCCTTGATGGTATATGTCATGTAACTATACTAAAAGCAAAGATAAAAGTCAAATCAGGGCCATCTCTAGAACTAGAAGGTCCTCTGGTGACAACATGGTCGCTACATTGGAAATTTACAGTGCTAAGAAATGAATGTGACATCTTTAATTAGTAACAAGAGCTTATAAATGCAATATGCTAGGGAATTGGAGGTGGTTAATTTAAAGGAGATATTAGTCAGTTTGCAGGAGGTTTTAAAATTGTCTCCCACCGAAGGTTTGGCCAAAAGACCAGTTAGGAGGAGCCACATTGTTTGAAATAACACAGCGGCCATCACTTGTTGTGACCTTGAAAGAGAGGGCTTGACCATTAAGGTAAGAATTGCTCTGCCAATTTTGGCCCCAATTGCGAGACATGGATTGCCAACCAGTTCTAGACCCTTTGATGGAGACAGAGACAACATCACCTGCTCCACCAACATTCGTTATGAGCACAAGGTTGAAGTATGAGTGACCATTTATGGTGAACCTGATCCCACCACGCTTCCTACAGGCAACCCTGGAAGCAAAAGACATCCTTTAGCATGTAATAAAATAAGTAATAAGAAATTTTCTGCTCTAATGCCACAATAACCAACACAATTCTTGAAGGTATTGGGCTAAGATTAGAGTAGATATATGTAGGCTGGTATGGTTTTTCACCTTCTGTACTGCACAGGAACTATCCCTGCTTTGTAGTGAGCTATGTGCTGGAAAATAGGCTGAGAAAGATCGAAGTGTCTCAAAGGAGGGTTGCACCAACCTCCTGCATTATTGGGAAGGGAAGGGTTTGGAGGGCAGAAGTTTGTTGCAGTGACTATGATGGAGCCAGGGAGACACCACCTGCTGTCTCCTACACATTTGATCTCAAAGCAAGCTCCACAGGCCAGTCCATTGTTGAATAGAGCAGTGCTCAATGCTGCTGTGCTTGTGCCATAGCCTTGACTGTAAAGATTTCCATAACCACAAGCTCCTCCTGCAACATATCAGAAACTGGTTAAGTACTATAACTAACTAAAATATTGAAGAATCTAGCTTTTCGAGGGATTCTCACCCATTGTACCAGAAGCATCCCCACCACCATAGAAGGTAGCATGACCACCAGACCATCCACCAGCATAGCCATAAATTGTCTTTGACATGGACAGAATGGTTACCAAAAAGATTCCCAGAAAATCCATTTCCTGAAGAAGTCAAGTGAGCAAGAGAGAATCTAAAATTTCAGTGTTTTCAAATGGATTGACAGAGAAAAGCATGTAAGAAGGTGCCGCACAGAAGAGCAATGATGGGCTTGTGCTTACAAAAGCTTAAGTTTAACAAAGATGCCAACTTGTAAAGGGGAATCAATGAGAAAGAAAAGGTAAGGAAGATGTCGAGGCATGAAACTGAATTTATAGATGTTTGTGAATAAATAAAGTTGAGTGATGGAGCGATATAACAGAAAAAGTGATGTGTGCTGATGTAGCCAAGGTTTGAAAGGAAATTTAAAAAAATTCGGGGAATTTGGAAAGATTTATTTTAAATAGATGATTGGTTGACAGTAAAAGTAAGAAGAAAAAGAAAGCTTGCAGAGAGATTGAACCGACCATATTCTTTGAATTCTAATCCCAGATGGATAAGAGAAATGTTGTCTTGACATTGCCAGGAACTTACAAAGCAAAACTACATGTCATCTTCTAAAAGATGAGAGTAGGTTAAAGGATATGCTGCCTTGGAAAATTTCTGGTATGCTGTTTTTTAATCTTTATCAAAGGAAAAAAAAAAAAAATTGGTCTTTTTTCTCTTTTAATCACTTTTAGTTTCTTCGGAGGGCAAAAAGTAGAAATTCTTAGACTTTTTCTTTCCATGAATTTTTGTTGAGAGGTCACTTAAGAAAGTGGTTTTATGACAATCAAGGGCTTTAGTTGGTTGTGGTACATGAGAATTGAAAGGAGAAAAAGTAAAAGAAATTTGTCGGCAGTGGTCTGAATGTGGTAATATATACATTATGATATAGTGTTGACGTAATATCATATGTGTAAAGCCGGTAAGTCTAGTCTTTTGATCTATACATTGGCAATACAATCCAGAATTGTGAAAGCGAAAGTAACTTAGGTCATTTTGAAGAAAGGGTACCATATTAGACAAAGCACATGCAGAACTTCTTGTGACAGAAGTAAAAGATAATGGGAGCCTTCCAAGTTCCATTTTCAGGATATGGATTTTCTTCAAGTATTTTGCTAAGTAATTAGGTAGGGTTTGGACCTCTGCTACTAAGAGAAGTGATAAATCAAGAAATAAGATGAATACTAGTGTGACATCTCATATTGCTGGAGAAGGAAAGGTTAGACTAGCTTAAATGCACTAAGCTTCTTCAATTACGAAATTTTTGTAAAAAATGCTTGCGTGAAGCTCGAATACAAACCCTTAATGGTGAAAAACGTATGCATGAAACCCAAAACAAATAATGTTATACACTTGACTATAGCTGTTAGAATAGTCCACCACTTTTAGAATAATTTTATGCACTTTGTGCTGCACTTTCATTATTGGAAGGAAATTTCTTATATCAAAAACCATCCAACTTTTCGAAAACCAGAGACAGAAACCAGATAAAAACATGTATGTTATCGAGGTAGGTTCCTCGTCAAATTACAGGTTACTAAAGGTTCAGATAAGTGCCCCGCATGTGGCAAACCGCCCCCAGAAACAAGAATGACAATCTACACCTTCCATGCTTTCTCAGTTATTTACTTTTCTGCATTTTTTTACTTTTATCACAGCCGCCCTCAAGTTAAACGAACTTTTATTCTTTACAGCTGACAGAACTAAAATAATGAAAAAGTAATATTAAATTTGATTGAAATATGAATATTCCATAACCAGCACAAAAAGTTGTTATTTCAAAAGTATTTCTGGATTCCATCAAAAGACATACTTGACTTCTTGAGCAAAAATTTTCCAAATAACACAGTGCAGTACACCATAGAGGATAGGCTGCAGAGCTGCTGGAGAGGGGAAAAAGAAAAAAAGACAAAAACGAAAGTAAAAATCACTATGGATGCATTAATAATATAGAATATTTCATACCAAACATGCACCATCTTCAAAGCAGATAATAATAAAGAACATGAATTTAAAGAACTTCAGGATATTTGTACAAGCATGAAGTTTGTATCAGTAACCTTTAAAGAAATTCTATGCATTTAGAGATATCTTTAGTAGTTATGAAGCTGACAACGCTTTGATGGACATCTTATTGAACCCATAAGAATGATTTTTGTCATCTTTTCTTTATCCTGTACTCCAAAAGATGTTCTATGAGGGAGACTCAACAAATTGCTGAAAGCATCAGAATATGCTTAACAAGATAACAGAAGTGACACCGGTAAGAACAGGCAAAAAAACAGAAATCGACCGGCACTTTAACATCCATTTAGAAGAGTCTTGACAAAACATTGTTTGGAATTGGCAATTGGCAAGCAGGCAAACCAAATCTATCTTTTGCTCTCTAACCTAATTCATGTTACTGTATATCTATTGGTTCGTCTGTTGATTGTCTAGAAGAACTGGAATTAAGTATACAGATTCTATTTGGATAAGTTTTTTGTGGGTTATTTTCTACACAAGAAGTTAAAAAGTTTTATGCTAGGTGTTTTGACATATAATGGTATTAGGTGAAGGCAAAAAGACATTTAAGTAGTATAAATATTAAGTGTTCTTGCCTTGTCATCAAGTTCTGAAAGCTAAAACAATATTTTATTTATTTGAAAGAAATAACAACCCGATTATGAAGATTTGTAATTGTTGTAAAGAAAGGATAAACAAATCCCAGAAAAAAAAATATCAGTTGTAAAGAACAATAGCAATCAAAGCAAGTCAAGATAAATGCTTCAATTAGTGAATTTATGTACCAAACTGCACATGGGATCACATGGCCACTTGTTCAAGCTATAGAATAACATGAAAAGAAAAGTGATGGCTATGGGCCTAATTGAGATACCTTTCTACATACACGTGTCCCACAATTTATCCGAAACACACGCTTCTGATGATTTGCAAGAGATTGTCAATGTTCGAGCAAACTAGTAGCCACATGAAGTTAGAAAGAACTTTACATGCAGCAGCACTGCACTAGTCCTAATCATGGAGTGTCCACTGGGGTACAATGTTTAATTGCTGTATTAGCCACTCAAGAGTTGGAGCCACCAGCATTTTCCAACACTTTAAACTGTTCGGCATGTGGGTTTATAATGCAAATGGGTCAACCTGAAGATATTGGCACGCAATGAAATGGATGTGCACTATATAACTAATTGCTCCAGTCTTGGCTGGCAGTGGATTGGAATACCAAATTTGCTAGAGCGATGCCCTACAAAAACTACGCATCCTATCGTATAATATCATCTTCCATATTTCAGAAAGATATGCACAACATAATGGTTACTGGATAATCCTACTCAGGTCAAGGAGTAAAATTGGCTATTATAGCTACTATAGTGAAGGAAATCTAGACCTACCAAATTATTTGCTTGTCTTCACTTATAATTGAGACGATCATGGAACATTGAAAAAACTACATTTATTCACATAGTATGCCTTAGCTTACCTTCTACTGGCCAAAATGGTGCCTTTTATCCACACCTATGAGACAGGGATTGCTATTGAAAGGGGCTATTACTCAAATTCAAGGTCTAGCGCCTGTGACGACAGAAAAATGTTCTGACAACCTTATAGACAGTTTGTTATCCCCTCAAAACTTAATGCAAAGCGCCAAAGCCGCATGGTGAATTCATACAAATAGATGAGTTTACATTAGGTGAGAATATTCTAAAATGGAGATTCCCTAGCAACTTACATTATCAACAAGCATGCAATTAGACATATAAGGCTCCTCACCACTTATGTTCCAAAGAGAGAGAAAAAGGAGGGAAAAAAATGAAAAGGGAGGACCTGAGTATAAAGTGAGGAAATCTGCAAAATGATAGTTCCTCAAACATCTAGACATTCAAATCTATTTGCAAGTGAAATAATTGTATATATAGCTATCCAATTGATGTTTGGCGTTTAATTGGTTCTCTGCTTGAAGACGAGGATCCAATCCTCCGGAAGACCTTGGTACTGAATATATCTCTGCTTGATTTCCCCTTAAATGTGAAATGCCTTTTAAGACGATTCTTAAAGGAAGAACCACCATCATTCAGTGGTCCATTCCTCAATCTGCTCTTGATATGATCTGAGGCTTCATTGTTACTATGATCAACCTGAGCCTCAGAAATCACAATCCCTCTGCTCCGCTGAACAGATCTTAGGGCCATCTGCAACGGTTCTGAAACTGATGAGGACTCTTCTGCTGTTCCAATAGTCTTCAGACACAGGGGGCAAGGAGGTTCATGAATCTGGGTCTTTGGGGTCAGTTGCTCCAAGCATTCAGCATGGAACACATGACTGCAAGGTAGAACCCCAGCAGTTGGCATATCACCACCTCTCATGATTCGATGTGAACTCCAAGGAGATTTCTGGCACAACAGTTTTCCACAAACTCCACACTTCTGATCTGCTGCAGGGCCAGTAGGTGACCTCAGGCTCTCTATATCAATGTGCTCTGCTATGTCAACCCTTTCTCCATCAAACCCAAAATCATAACTGCTGGCACTGCTCCACCTAAAGCCCTCTCTTCTAGAGCTTGCACCAGGATCTGGTGAGGCCTCCCACCTCTGAAGTTCAGTAAGGGTTCTGTGGAACTTCTCCACAATACTTGAATTGTTATCAAGCCACTGAGACGGTGAGATATGATCATCACCTGGTGTCAACCGGCCAACACTGTTGGTATCAGCATCACCAAAGGTTTCACAATCTGACACAGGATTGTGAAACACTAGAGGGTAAACTGCTTTAGACATGTAAGAGCGTCGGCTTGGGAAGTTGCGATTGGGTAAAGAGAAGGGACGCTTGCTAGTTGATTCCCATTGGCTGGACTCAGAAAGTGAAGATGGGGACCCAAAACTGGGGGATGCTGCAGTTGCTCTAACAGCATATGGCCTCTGCACCAAAAAGACCAAAAAGGGGGCAGTGTTTAATAATATAAATTTCTTCAGCAACAGCTATCAAATTCATAAAGTTGAAACAAAAGTCACCTCAGTGGAATGGGGAAACCAAGAGGTCTGGGACCTTGATCCTGAAATTTAAAAGAAAATTAAAAGTTTATAGTGCAAACATAATATCCATAGGGAGATATATGATGAACTTTGAAATTTTGAAAAGCAAGACAAAAACAAACAAACAAATAAGACACCATGCACATTTTCAGTGTCAAATTAGGGACAACTTACAAGACATAAAGCTGCAGGTTTCTCAAAAATTCAAACACAAGAAAGATTTAAGTTTCCCCAAAGACATGCATGAACACATACAGACAAGAGGGCATGAGACATGTATTTCTTATTTACAACCAAAAAGCAGCATTGCTGCTCCAAATTATGCCATCTAAGAAAATAACATAACTTCTGCTTGCTGAAGTCCACTAGGTTATATTCATCAATTATTTCTTATATACAGACATGTAATTGCAGAATACCACTGTGTCATATGCAGCTATTGCTCTTATATATAGAACCATACTCAGAATTTTATTGCATTATATCACATCTATTCATATGCATGCATGTATTCTTTCTCACTAGCCTTTACATCCTATAGTCGACTAGAGTTGTATTAGTTTCTTTGGCTTTGCAGTGTGAATTTTCTTTTATTCAAAGCATATCTAATTCGTTTTATGGCTTACATTGTTAACATGATTGATGTGAGAAAATCAAAATACCTGTCCTTTGTAACATGTGATATAATAAATAGGTCAGCCACATACACTGGTCAAAAAATTAAATCAAGCAGAATTAAAAGAAGAATCTAGGTTTTATTATTATAATTATTATCAATTAAAAGACACGAGAAAAACCCTGGAAACTAATATTCATTCATCCAAGCAGGGATGGAAGCCATAATATTGCACTCTACCCCATTCACATGGTGACAGGATAAACCATTGGGCTCATATGCCACTAGCCACACTTCAAGAGAAGTTAACTCTTTAAACAAATCCTGGCGGCCCCAGATGCTCAAGTTATTACTCCATACTAAAATAGACAGTAGGTTCTTAACTATCAAAGAGCAGTAATACAGCATCAGCACCTTACTTAAACTCATATAGAGTCAATCAGCTATTACCTTCTAGGACTTATTCTATGGAATAGAACAGATGTATTTTGGGCCAACTACTATGACTCACCTTCTCTTCCAAGTCAGCAGCCTTATCAACATTGGCATTATACTGAATCTCAATTATTTCCTTTGTCAAAGTCTAGTACAAGCAACTCTAAAGAATTCCGAAAGGAAAAATAGAGATATCTTCAACTATGCTTACTTGTTTAGAATCTATTCCTTCACTGTATTAGATATGAGCTCTACTCAAACCCTAAAAAAAGCTCCAGTTGACTCTTTCAGTCATATGCTCCCAGAAGATTTTCTTTTATATGAGCCAAAAAAAAAAGAAAAAAAGAAAAAAAAAAAGGGAATCAAAAGAAACGACACCACCCTTGTGCACGAGTAAATTTGAGATGCCGAAACCAAAATGCTAAACTCAGACCATGATACAGTCGTTCCAAAAATGAAGACATAATGCAAAATACACACCGAAACAAAAGCAAATACGGCATTAGGAAGAAAAATAACAAAATTACACCTTCCCAAATACCGAAATAAGAGATTATCAAAATAACATGCATATAATATTTACCCTTAGAGAAGCCTTTATTTCACAATGAACAGAAGTTATGACAATCTAGTTCGCAACGGGTGCTAAAAATATCATTGGTATCAACTTAATTTTCAAACAACTCATAAATTACTTTGACAGTTGATTAAGTCAAGTGAAGGTCACATATTCACAAAAACTTACATCTTTTTAACCACAAGATGTAGAAACAAAGACATAACATACAAATCAAATATTACATGATTCTACCAGCATGAAAAATTTCTAAACAACAGGTAAAACGTTAAAGTGAAATAAAGAATCAACTAGACACTACCTCCTGCAGTAGATGCAGCAAGCTCGCCTAAATTGAACTTTTGCACTGGAGATGTCCATCGGGGTGCCTGGATATTATCAGGTGGGCTACCAGAATAAGAGAGCACTCCGTCAGAGACAGAGTGATGATGATTGGTGGTAAACCGTCCACTGCTCACCCTGCTTCTGCTTCCTCTACTAGTGGAGGATAACGATGAACCATGTAAAGGAGCTCCGTGCGACCTTCGTTGTAAACCATCTGATTGCAATCTACAATCCCATATCCTGAATGGAGGAGGAGAAAAACTAGAGTTCGTCTGCCAATGTGGTTCACCAGGATCCACAGAATCATCCCTACCAATAGAGGGAGATTTTGGTCCATGTGGCCTAGTGGCCACGCAACAAAGTTGACCCGTGTTAGCTATTTTCTATTAGCAACAGCAAAAATGTCTTGTAGTAGAATCCAATGGCAACAGTAGTACTGGAATTAGCCAAGCATATCAACGATTGAGCCAGACATTCAAGCCAGCAACTTCTTCATGGAGTTGATTTCACATCAGGCCTACTAATCTAACAATCATCCAAGAAGTTAGAAGGAAGAGATCTTCTTCAAGTTCAAGCAAACGGATACAACTTGCAGTCCGAGTTAACACTTAACCTTAATGACTGCTCTTCTCCTCTGCCTTTATCCACTGCACCAATTTAACAACTATCTCGCTAAGAATTGAGGTTATACAAAGACCAAATAATCTAGTAACCATAACTTTCAAAATTAAATATCTGGAAAATGGAATCTACTTAACCATTGATTTCACTATGGAATACAAAAAGGATGTAATATAAGCAAATAATTTTGAAAAAAGATCAAGTACCACATAATTCATGGTGATATATTCCAATATTTTAGAGGGAATATGTAGTTGTGTCTACGAGTACAGTACATCATGAACAAAGCAAATTGGATAATGGGCAAAACCTCATATAATTCTAAAAGGATTTCTTTAAAAAAAAAAGTGATGGAATTCTTAAACACGCTGCTGTAGTTATGATAAAAGCAGCAAGAACCTAAAATTGTCAACATAATTCTGTATGAAAAAAGCTTTAAATTACATCAGTAATTCGGTTACAGTCAGACAAATAATAATCAATGAAAAGCAAAACAATCTGCCCTAACTCAGACAACTATTAGTGCTATAAATACATTAATAGTCCTAAATTCATCATTTCCCTACAAATGCAATTTCTTCCAAACCCAACAAGTATCCTACAATTAATCCCCGACAAATAAATAACTGAAACCCTATAAAGTGAAAGAAAAAGAAACAAAATGAATTAAGCTCTTGTCAGAACACCATTTCACCATAATTCACTGAGACAAAAAAATAAAAACATATTCAACCAAATAAAAAATCAAACAAAACGCAGGAATTCTCACACAGATAGAGCTAAGATCATGTTATTACAAAAAACAAAAACATCAAGCACAAAAAGAAGAAAATAGAAGAGATAGAGAAAGAGTACCTTGAAAATGGGAAAAAAGATGAAGTGGGTGAGGTGGAAAATAGGGTCTAAGCTGAGGAACAAGAAGAGAAGATGTGAAACCCTAGGCCAGGTTTGGAGACAAGAAAGAAGATGAACACTTGTTGGGAAGAGTGGAAAATGAAAATAAAATAATGGGTTTGTTTTGTACGTAAATATTCCCTTCTCCTCAGTGGAGAAAACGAGACAAAACAAAAGCAAAAGTAAGCAGGAAAATGGAAAAGACACACAGCAGCAACTGAAAGTGATGGGCATTGATAATGGCTTCTCTTTCTCTCTTCTTTTCAAGATTACCAAAAACTAAACTAAAAAAATTTACAATATTCAAACTTTATTTTTTAATTTTTACAAAACTCCATTACTACTACTACGTTGTATGTAACAACGTTGTGTAGTAGATAGTAATAGATTTAATTTTAGATTCTCAACACGTAACGTAATGTAATGTAATCACATCAAATGATTGTACCTTTTTCCTTTAATGCCACAGAACACTTCTTTTCTTCTTTTTGTTTACTTCAAAAGGAAACTTACCATTCAGGTAAAAATTACAACAGGTTCGTATCATAAAAATTGAATCATGATAATAAGTGATTATTTATGATGGATAATGTTATTGACTTTTATTATAATGTAGACTTAATGGCATTCAAGTCCAAGTCTAAAATTTAAACTATATACATATAAAACTTAATCACAACCGTTAAAAATATTTCGATCAAACGATATAAAAATAATTGACATATATCGTTCATTGGATATTTTTTTTTTTTTGTCTCTCCAATTTCAATTATTTTTTACCTCTAAAAAAATGTATAGTTATCTTTTTAACCTCTTCAAAGTAAAAATCATGGTTTTATCACTAAAATAAATTATTTAGTTTGAGTAATGCTAAAATTATAACCCTCCCACAACCAAAATGCTACAAATTGTGGCAACCTACATGACATCGCTACATCAGTTTATTCAATTACAAGATTAATTAAGTTTTAAACATCATTATTTAACATGTCATATTATAAAGTTTTATTAGTTGTACAAGGATGGTAAATCTATCATCATTGATTTAGTTTTTATCTTTTTTAATAAATAAAATGTGGGTCCTTAATTATTTAAAGATATAATTATATAGAAAGTTGTTAATAATTATATTCCTAATGCATAATTAGACTATTTATAAGTATAAATATATCGTTATCTTAATCGTCGTATCCAATGAAATGGTATTTCAACATAATTATTGGAAGATACAAATTAAAACTTTAATTATTACATTACATCTACGTGTTTTAACAATCCATTTTATTCAAATCTCGTAATGATTTCGAGCTTATGGTCACATTCATATATATCTTTTCTTGCTTATCCAAATAGCAACTACTTGTAGATTTAGGCATTATAATATCCATTTCTTTATTTCTTTATACAAGTAGCAACATATTTGAAAATTTTCAAACTAGGTTTTACCAGTTAAGTTCTCATTGATATTTGCACATTATATTCAGATAAAAAGAGAAATTTAAATAAAAGATATATAAGAAAACTATTTAAAAACATTAAACACTAGTGGGTCTAAATATTTATGCAATTTTTAATTATGAGATTCTTGTGCCCATTAAGGCATCTAATTTAAATTCACAACTAGTGTCATTAAGGCTTAAATTAGTTTGGAGGGCCAGTAATAAATTAAAGATGGATGGGCTATTTGATCCGCTAAAATTTTATATACTTCTATTCTTTAAATAAAATTTGTAATATTAAATTGCCGTAAAATAAAATTACTTTGAAAGACTTTCAATTATTCTTAAACTCTTCTTCTTCCTTTTTCTTTGTCATAAACACTTAATTTCTTTTGTCTGTAGATATATTTTAAAAACATCTTCAATTTATATCAAATTACAATATATATGTTAACTCTGAATTCCGTAATCAATCTTAACTTATTAGACTGAACAAATTATGAAACTGAATCTATTTTCTCTCTTTAAAAACTTCTATCATCTAAGAGTTTAACTACTTTTTATTGACCAAAAACAAAAATTATGAAAAAGAAAAATGAACAAAAATAAAAATAAGCCAATGATCTACATACAAAGACAGAATATCTAAGAATCTTAAATTTCAACTTAAGTTTAATCAAGTAAAAATAGAGAGATAACTTATGTTTAATAAATATTTTGTTTCTTATAGCGTTATTTTGGGTTTGAAAGGGGTTTGTAAATCAAAAGTTTAGTTTTAAATTTTTAGAAGGGGGTAAATACATAGACACCCCCATAGGATAGCCTAAGTAACAAATTCACCTCTATTATTCATAAAATAACATAAAGACTCCCATTTTGATATTTTAAGTAATATACAAACCCCCATTTTTTCAATTCAAGACTTCCATATTTACCAACTATGGGGGTGTCTATGTTACTTTATGAATAATAGGAATGAGTTTGTTATTTGAGCTATATCATGAGGTTGTTAATGCACTTACCCCTTTTTAGAAGGGGTGTATTGAAATGGATATATTTAGGGGTTGAATAGCTTGACCCCATTAAAGATCCATTTCAATTATTTTCGCATGAATTTAATATGCAATATAACAATAATGAGGAGCCAAGACTTGGGGCCCATGGGCCCTCAGGCGTGTTCTTTCATGGCTCCTCCGGACCTCCAGGGTGTTTCACGCTTGGCATTGTATAATCAATGAAACCCAAAGAACAAACAATTATTTGGGGAATATTATTAAACCAAACAATTATTTGGGGAATATTATTAAACCAAACAATTATTTGAGGATTAATATATATATATTTTTAAATCCCTATAAAATAATTATTTTTATTTTTTTACTGCCAAAAAAATATAAAATATTACTCTTCAATTATGATTTTCACAATGTAATCCTCAATAATAATATTCATATGAAAAAAAAAAAGAATACTATTCAACTTGAATGGATAAATAAATTTGATATTTAGACTTGATGATAAGGTCATCTTTTGAAACGAATATAAGAAATAATAGTTTCTAAATGTGGGCTGGCTTCCAAAATTTTTAATATCAGGCCTTTTTTAAAACGATTGGGCCTATTGTTGGAATCAGCCCATATTAAATGGGCTTTCTTTAAAAGTGAAAGTGAATCTTGATGGATGGCCCATTCATGAAATGATTCATCCTTTGAATTGCAAATGCACTCCTATTGTTTTGGCCCAAGTGACTGAAAGTCACACTCTCACCCTTCTTTTTACTTTTTTTTTTTTTTTCCCCTCAAAATTGGCATTATATTTAGTTTTATCGAGAAAAAGTTGCACCCTTCAAGATATAAAATTGAAGGGATCAATATCATGTTCCGAAGCATAGTTGAATCGAGAAAATCAGCTCTCTAGACATTTGGATACAGGACATGGAGATAAAAGTGTCACTTAGTATTTCATTTTCTAGTTTTTTTCCTTCTCGAGTAATGCTGCACATCTCAAATAATTTTTTATTCTATAATGATATGTTATCGTGTATGATATCAATGTACCTTTTATCAAATCTGTTCATCATTTACTTTAATGATCCGTTTGGTTTGAGCTCTGGAATTGGAATTGGAATCGGAATAAGATGGAATCGGAATCGGAATGATTATTCATTTATCCTGTTTGGTTCAGTATGAAATTAGAATCTGATTTTTGTAGAAGTCGCTTGGATTATAAAATTTTGGAATTGGAATTAATGTCAAAATTTCAAATTTCTCCATGTCAAAATATATAAAATAAATAATAATTATAAATATATATCATTGTTATCATAAAATATGAATTTTCATCTTTCTTGCACTTTATTTTTTTTATCTTTTATAAAAAAATATTATAACTTTTTTTTTAATTTATTAATTTTTTAAAAATATTATAACCTTTTATTAATCTTTTTTAAATATTATAACTTTTTTTTACATATTATAATTTTTTTAAAATTTATTAACCTTTTTTTAAAATATTAAAAATTTTGATTTATTAACCTTTTTTTAAAAATATTACAAATTTTTATTTTTATTTTTAATTTATTACCTTTTAAAAATATTATAATATTTTAATTAATTTACCTTTTAAAAAAATTATAACTTTTTCTAAAGTATAAAATAGCAGAAAATATTATAATATTTTTTTAAATTTATTAACTTTTTTAAACATTATAACTTTTTAAATTTATTAACCTTTTTCTAAATATTATAAAGTTTTTAAATTTATTAACCATTTTTAAATATTATAATATTTTTAATTTATTAAATTTTTTATATTATATCTTTTTAATTTATTTACCTTTTTTAAAATATTATAATATTTTTTAATTAATTTTATTTTTTAAAAAATATTATAATTTTTTTCTTCAAAAAGTGAAAAGTCTTGCTTTTATTTGATTCTAGTCAGGAATCAAATTTGAATCATGAAGGGGTGAGGGGAATGGCTACTTTCTTTTCTTAGGGTAGTGGGATTTCCATTCCCGAGCTTTTTTTTTACCAACCAAACAGCAAGAATGGGAATACCCTATAACCCATTCCCATTCCCATTCCCATATGTATTTTTACCTAATCAAACGGCCCCTTAATGAAAAGAATAAAAAATAAAATCATTTGACAAAAAATTAAAGATTCTATATATTTATCATATATAGTATTCTTCATAAAAATATGTTTCGAAGTCTGCCATCTTTTGAGCCCCTAATTATTTGATTGATTATCTAAATGAACATTATTGTTCTTTTCATCTAAAAGAGATAATTAGCTAGTGTGAGTTTGACAAAATCAAAACAAAAATATAATTTGATATACTGTTGCTTAGAAAATTTTTTTTTAGAAGTTAAGATGAAGTTTAAATGTTAAGTTAAACATGAATAATGTATACGCATAAAAGAAAATTAAAGGGGATTTTACAGCAGAGGGTATAGCTGTAAAGGTGTAAGCTAGTGGTGGAGGTCTTGAACTTGGAGGTGTATTCCCTCCCAGATTCAAGGTTCAAACATCAGTCTTTGAGGGCACAGTATATAGGTCTCGTGGGATTAGTTGAGATAACATCTACATTTCAAAAAAGAAAAAAAAATTGTATTACACATATAAACAAATATATCAAAAAATTATCTAAAGATTCTCATAAATTTCATTGAACTGATCATAATATTATCAATCCAAGAGCGATGGACGACAAATATAGTTATATATAATTATATATGTATATATAACTGGCAGAAGTTCAAATCTCAATTACTTTTCTTTTCCTTTTAGGGTAAGTGCAGGAAGTTCAAGTTTCGAGAACAGCCATGGATAATTGTGAAACACTTACACATGCATGAACGTTATTGAATTATTGGTATGGCAAGAAGAAACGGCAAATTTACAACTGAAACTAAGATCTGTGTGCACAGACACAGGATTTAGCTAGCGTTTCAACTTTCAATTCGTTCTGGAAATGACAGTCACATGTACAGTACTATTCTTTGTCATCAAAGTTATAAACTTGTTCAGTTATGAATATAATCCTATTTTAATCCATTCTTTACTTCTCCCTATAAGAATCCTATTTCGATCTCGCACTTGCCTCTCTTATATATGTTGATCATTTACAGTCTTGATGAACAAAAACTAATGGTAGTCTAAGAATTTTCAACGTTACCTTTAATAAGATATATGACTGATTAGTTCTTGGTTCTTTACAATTTTTGAAGACAACTATTTAAACAATTATGAAGGAGATTGAGAGGAAAAGTCACATGAATCCATATGGAAAAAGGACAAAAAAAGCACTATTATTACCTTTTGTTCAAATCATGAATATGCAATCCATCAAGGAGTGATTTTCTCTTAGATTTTCTAATTTTATGGGGAAAACTATAAAACAAATAGAAGCAATGTGATCCACTATCATTGGATAAAATTAATCTAAAAGATAACCTTTCTCTCAGCTAGCTAGGAATAGCACTTGAAAGAGCAAATAAGGAATAATAGCCACAGAATTTTCAGTCTACAGAAAGCCTTTTGTTCCATATCAAGAAAATGCCGAATCTCTCTTTTGGATTGCAAAATTTAAGGGATAGCTTCTGATACTATAATGGTTTTCAATATGACCCACTTGTGTATATATAGTTTGGTCTTTTCTTCTTGTCTTTAATGTTGCCCATAAAGATGCATATATTGAAAAGACTTGTTCTTTTTGAATTATTACAGTTTGCATGTGAAATATACAAATTGACTTGCAGGAACTTCTGCTTCATTTTACCTTTACCTTGGTTGGAAGATATATATTGGTAATTGAATGTGCATTTTTACTATTTGTAAAGTTCAAAGAGGGGATTTTCATTTTAAAGTTTACAGAGCTGAAAGTGCAAAAGTAAATTTGACTTACTCTCTTTAGTATGGAACCAAAAATGCCTTTGCTCCTTATCGCATTTTCTGTCATTTACTTGCAACTTGTCCCTACTGTAAATGCACTACTTTTGCCTCAAAACGTTATTGCTGGGTCGGCAGATCCATTTGGCCATCTGCGGCTTCTTTCTGCTGCTGTGATCATTAGCCATATCTCTCCGACAGTTAGTGAGAGCCCACTTCAGGATAAGGTACAGGTGGTCTCCACGTCTCTTAAATATATATATATATATTCTAACCTAACAGTTATTGCAATTAAAAGATTAATCTCATTAGAGATCGATGAAGAAAATTTTAGATACAGTGGAGGTAGGATCATCTATCAACTTAATTAATCTTTGAATTCATATAATGTATGCATTTTTTTCCTTTTTACTTGTTCTAACATTGATGTAATAAGTATGACGCTTAAAATGATTTTTTCTTATAATAAACTTCGTGTCTGTTTGATGACCATTATAATTTGGTGATGCCATTGTTCTAGTGGCAAATTTGGTTCTAAGTCTTTCCTTAAAAGGGTAAAATAATTTGTTAATGAACTGATTGATATCTTATAATAATCAAGTTCAGAGAGATCTAGAGAGAAAGAGAGAGAATCCCAAGCATAAAGGGAGACAGCAATCTCTTTTTTGCAAACCAAGGAAAATGAACCTAGCTAGCTAGCAAAAGGGAAGAAATATATATTGTATTGAGTGCTAAGCAGGCCTTGATTTACGACTTCCCTCACTTTTCCCTAGAATGAACATTTTTGCAGACACTTCACTTCAATGCACTGCTCCTTACGGAATCTTTTATTTCTTAATTCCTTACAACAAGTCATTTTATAGTTATTGACCCATCATAATCTTCAAGTTGAGTCCTCACCAGCTAACCTGTACTATTAATGTCGGTTTTATATAGATGCTACAAATCTTCATCATGCCCATCATATTAAAAATTCTCTCTTGCAAACATCAATATATTAATTTCACCTGTAGCCATGAACTCTGGTTAATCCTCCACATATTGTTCATTGCAGGCTGTATATAAATTCATAGTTCTTAATTATAATACAGTCTATGTTTCCAAAAAAGAAAAGAGTTATAATATTGATCAGTGAGTAACTATTGTGATTATATTATTGATCTTAATTAGTAGTATATATTAATTGACTAGTTTTGATCAGAAAAGTGAGAAAATGAAAGGGACCTTATGTTGCTTTATTCTATTGGCATGGGCCATAGTAATAATATGCTTGCAAAGCTGTCCTCATCATCACGTCGATCCTCGATAGAAGATAATAAATAAATTGTTTCTCTTATCAAAAATTGCAGCATATCGTCATTGCCTCTCTCCCCTTCTCAATTCTATATAAGGCTAGCAATAAATCTCATGAGCATACCCTCTTGTGTTCACTTTTTCTTTACCTTAATTAGCTAGCTTCTTCATCTCACACTCAAAGAGTATGTTGTAGCCGTAGATGTTAATTTTCCAATTGTGAAGAAGATTGGAGCTAGCAAACTTTTCTATTTCTATTATTATGTGCGATATCAACTCTCTACCAGCCTTACATGTAGGCTCAGAAAGTCTGGTGCAGCCAAGGATGACTTGCCGACTCTTAATATATCTATATTTAGCTTCTGTTTTTCCGACATGACGGAAGATTCCTGGAAATTAATAAACAAGTTGGCAAGTGGTCTTTGGCTACATGTTTCTTTCTGCTTCTCATGCTAGGCTTTTGGAGATAAGTTTACAAGGAGATGATGGAGCTTATCTTGATCCACAACAGCACTGATGAAATGCATACCCTCTTGTTGGCTCTTCTGCAGGTAGCTAAAGTTTCATCACTATATATTGCAGACGAAGATCATTATACATGGTAATGAGACATCATTGTCTCATTATATTTTATGTGCTTTTCAATGGATATTGTATCTCCTACAATTTTTCTGTCTCTCTCTGCAAGCTAACATATCTTGTTGCCTAAACTGAGATGGGATTGAATAAAGTTATTACTAATTTAATTATCTGTCTTTCTTGATAAGAACTTATGCCCACCCTCCGGTTGAAATTGAACACATCTGCTAGTTTTTGTCTCCATATGGCAAACTCTACAACAAATTTCACTTAATTTTAACAATCATGCACGTGATCCCGCCGCTTCCTCTACTGCATTCGGTAACAGAATAGAACTCGATATGATAAGATTGATAGGTAGAGAGATACTTTATTAGTCTTTATCCAGATGCTTTCCTTGTGTAATTAATTTTTGATTTTATAGTCTCAGTTATTTCCTATGTATTCTTCACCGCTCCGAAAGCTTCTAATATGTGCATACCCGTCCTCCTTCTCTATTGCATATTCAAAGAGCTTTTGTGAACAAAATATTCTACTTCACTGTTAAAGCTTCCAATTATTACTTCCTGATCCAATATTTAATGGTTTCTCTCTTCTTTCTTCTTCATTTGATGTCACTATAACGCTTTCTGGTTTGATATACTCATGTATATCTCTCGACTTATAGCTCATTTTTTACCCAAACTTGTAAATATAGTCCTTAAGCAATTTGATGTCTATGTATATATAGCAATTTGGTGCTAGTATGACAAAGTTATCTGATGGAATACAGCATTTCAATGATAAATACTCGTGTTGTATATCAATAATTACTAAATTAATATATGAACTTCATAAATGATTATATTTTCTTACTTATTTACATTGAATATTAATAATTATTATGTTGTACTCGTTATTAAAATGATATTGTAGGTCGATTTGTTGATTCCCTGTAATAATATATATCAGGAATTCCATCCCAACCCAGAATTCTCTACTTGTTAACAAATTAAGCACAGCCATATCTATTTCCTTTAATTTCCCACACAAAAGAAGGGGATGCAAATAAAACATTGGTGGTGCTTAAATTTTCGATCAGCAATTGGTTGGGTATTAATTAGCTAGGAAAGTCTAGAGAATCCTTCCAGAAAAAATTGAAGTACGATAAGTCGTTTTTACCATGAAGTTGTCAATGACATGTCAACAAAGTATGCAAAGGTTGAACGATAAGTCGTTTGGTTGGTATACTTCAATAAAATGCAAATCCATGACATCCGTCTCTTATTGGAAGGAACCAATGGCAATCTTTATAATCATTTGGACAAATTGTGGACAAGCCAGTATAAAATGGAAGAAAAACTCTTCTTTATGTAAGGATAAATGTCAGATAATTTTTTTAAAATAGATTAACTTAATAATTCTTCTCATGAAAACAAACTCAATGTGGGCAAGAAGAAAACCACTGGCTAATTAATTAGAAGTGTTCTTCTAATTGACAAAAACGCTTTCAAGCAAATCTTAGATTTCAAATAATAACCACTCATTTTTACATTAGATTTCACATTCATATATAGTTGCAAGTGAAGTCCTTTGGGAATTTGCATGAGTTGTTGCAATCCCAACTAACTAGGGTTCTGGGTTCGCATCCAATCTAATGATAGAAGTATCAGCTTTTGCATAATATAATGTACTGCAAATGCTATTGCTTTCTTCTGGTAAATGCAGCATATAACCCTCCTTGAATTAACTTTTCCATCTTTCAAACGACATGTCAGCCAATGCTACATAGAAGGGATGATCATCTGTATGATCATATTTTCTGAACAAACTAAGGTCTATCGAGTTAAATGACTTTGAAAGTTCTGAGTCGTTAGAATATAGAAAGAATTTCTCAGCTCACGTTACATTTTCTTATTAAGATTCACAAAGCAGTAAAAGGCTCTGAGCTAGTCATAGCTGTTTATAACATCTTAATTAATTAGAATTGCTAATTACGAGTCTTAATTAACCAATAAAACAAAATAAAACAGAATGTTACGTACACACATTCAAAGCAATACCAAAATCCTGATATTATGGGCGATTCAGCCGCTTTAGATGAATCAAAAGGCTTCATCAGTCACCGCAGTACCTTAAGAGAAAGTTTCATAGACTTGTTTCCTCTTGGCTTGTCCACGGCAATCCTTCTTCGAATGGAAAGTGCAGGCTGTTTTGGCATGGCAATTTAACACCTGACATATAGTGAGTGTCTTTCTTCCTACATTATGCATGCACTCGTAAGTACAATTTACCAAGCACTCGAACTCAATTGAAAACTAAAGTTCTCATTTGTAAGGTACAATAAATCAGTGTATAGTGTATTACATTACGAAAAGAATTACAATTGGCTTAATTATAGGAGTAATTTAAGTAATTATAGACAGAAATTATGAAGATTGAGAGGAAATAAAGGAGGTAGATTATAATGGAATTGGTTTGATCAATCATTGACAAGGAATATCTACGACGTAGTCTTACAATGCTTTCCTTTCTCACAACCATTCAACACAGCATTCATTCATCCCCCATCTCAGTCATAAGTCATAACAGCCTGTCAGCCTCCATCCTTTCTTCTCTTAATATTTAAATATTTAAATATTTTAGTAATTTTATTATGTAAAAACTACAGTTTTGCTTCTGAAAGTTGGTGAAAAATAAATTTGAATATTTTTGTAATAGAACCCTAGCTAGAAGTAGGAATTGTGATGAGTGGATGCTTTTTTTTTTTTTAAATTAAAACAAATGTTAAAGCTTAATATCTTTTCTTAAATCTATAAGAAGACAAATTTTCTGCTCATAGTTTTGTCTGTTCAAACACAAAATTTAGGATTTGGTGAGAATACATCAATTACATAGTACATCAAATTGTAAAAGTGCATGCAAAAATTGTAAATGCATATAAAAAAAGTTGTTTTAAGAACTTAAACAAAAAACTAATGGTGTTCAAAACACCTTTTTAAAAAAAAAAAAAAAAAAAATCGTTTACAACTTTTAGATGCACATTTATTTATCTATTTTAGTTTGGAAGTTATCCCTTCTTTTTATATCTCTTCTTAACCCTTTGTCCCATTGCATAATTAGTTTTTTATAAAACTGAATTTTAAGGAATTTAATTACAATTGAAGCCACTCCACTCAATCTATGGAGTTGCAGCAGTAACTCTTTTTCTTTCCTACCCGCAGCAATTTATCCCAATCACAGTAACCTCTTTCTCATTTTCTAGGACTAGTGTTACACTTATAAATTATTTATACAAATTTATTAGTAGTATCATTGCATAAGCTTGACGTTACCTATCTTAATTATGATAACCTATTAGTATCATTTATTTATTCTATCATATCATGTCACGTTAGTTTGTATATATGAATTTATATAAGAAATTTATAAGTATGATATTATTTTACTTTTTATCTCTATGATATACATGCTTCAATATACACAGGTTAAAAACCCATAAATTAACAATTTGATTATAGCATTAGTCTCAATAGTTTCCAACATAGCATAAATAAGTTTTTATTATTTGATTTGAGATTATGGGCATAATAGAAAGAAGAAGTACTTGCTTTGATAACCTTACAGATGATAAAATATTTTAAGTTAGGTCTTAAGTCGGATAAGGAATTTTGGAATAAATAGGCAAGTTGAAGTGACCAAGGCTTGGGGATTTTTGTAGCATTTCTATTGGAGGGTAAAATTGCTTAAAAAATAGAAGGATTTCAAGTCTCCCAAGAGTATCAACAAGTTGAAAAGTATTATTATTTAGAACCAGCTTACATGTACCTCGACTAATTCTACTTTTCAACTTGCTGATACTCTTGGGAGACTTATGTCTCAAACAAAAAAAAGTTGAAAAGTTGGGTTTGGAACGATAATATGTAGGCTCTAAATAATTATACTCAGAATTATTCTTCTAATACTTTTGTTGGGTTTCTCCAATCTAACATGTTTAGTCTAGTTCCATCCAACATCTGTGCTCAATCTAACCTTAGTGTGATTTGTCATTCGAGGGCAATTAGATGGACCATACTACAGGAAATCCAACCAAACAATTTTGAAGCTCATTGATCCGACTCTAGCTTCACTTTGGGTTAAATGGGATATTAGTATGGCAGCAAAATAATTTGGTAATATATACTAAATTCAATCAACATTCAAATAATTGAAGTCGATACGAACACATGGAAGCAAAAATCTTTACATCTACGTCCTCTAGGAAATTCCGATGAATTCAAGAAAGCACAAGATCTTTCTTTTTTCAGTGTCTGCAAGACTGCAATTGCGCGTATAATTTGGATCATAAATATACCCTGAAATGGATAATACAAGTTGTCAAGTTCTACATTTTGATTATATTGCTTCAACTCCATTTATGTTTATTCCTCGACTTACTCCTGTTAAGTAAACCAAAATAATATTGTACAATAATATTATATAGCACTGATGATGATATAAGAAAAAGCTCTTACCTTTATCGTTGATCCATCACACATCAGGGTAAGTTATTAATTGTGCAACTCTCTGCCTTGCTTTCCCTTGTATAGTCTTGATCAACAGATCTTCTATTATCATTAATGGAAAATGCAGGTTGTTTTGGCATTGACAATTTTATAGCCTTGTTAACATACAAATAACATCTGAGCTAGTTAGGGGGCCTGCCCGCTGGATTGTGCTCTAAACACAGCAAGGCCACATTAATGATCTCAAAACTAATGCTAATTATGAAATATTTTTTTTAGAAAAAATTACGGAGAGATATTTTTTAAAAAATTTACTTTTAAGTTGATATCATATATAAAAAAAATGTTAACAATTTAAACAAAGTTATCATTAAATTAGTTTGCAAGACCTATTTGCAAATTCTAAACTTTTGACAAAAAATAATCATACAATATTTTCAAATATATGAATACTTGTCGCTGATAATTATAAATGTGTATTTATTGAATTAATTACTAAATATTAATATTTTGTATTTTAATTTATCGTATTAAGTTTATTTTAAGGAATAAGATTTCATATGTTTCTTCTACCTAGACGACCTTGTTTTCTTAATTTTGTAAAAATTTCTGTATGCATAAAAGCTTACCAAAAAATTATTAATCTCCCCCCTTAGATCAAATTCTGTGCCCGGCATTGGATAAGTGTAGTGATGGCAAAAGGTCGGGCTCGGCCTATTTTGGGTAGGCCTGGCAGGCCTATGAGCCGGACTAGGCCAGGCCAGGCCAAAATAGTGCCAGGCTAGGCCGGGCTAGGCCTTGTAAAAAATTTGAAGGCTTGGGCCTGGCCTAAGGCCTACACTATTTGGACCAGGCCTACTAGGCCTATTACTGTTCACTATTTAATAATTTTTAAATTAATTTTTAATTTATAAAAATAAAAAATTAATAAAAAATTAAAATTGCTACACTAACAGACCAGGCTAAGTCGGCCTACAGGCTCGAAGCTTAGGCTTGAGCCTGGCCTACCTAAGGCCCGGCCTGCACTGTAGCATGCAGGCCAGGCCAGGGTAGGCCAAAATATGGGCCAGGCTAGGCCGGCTCAGGCTTGGCCTGGCCCTTTGCCATCTCTAGATAAGTGAGTGGCACGAAGGATGGTGGATGGAGTATAGATGTGTAAGTGGGTGATGTGTAAGTGGGTGAGCAGTTGAAAGATTTTCTACGGTCTTAAATTCTTCATTAAACGGGAGTTTAGGTTCAGTTTGTAATTCAAGTTCAAATTTGGTTTGTTTTCCTTGTGACTTTATATGGAAAAATATGATAAAAAGCGAATAAAAACTTCTACTTATGACAGTGGCATAACCAAAAAAATTTTCCTAGTCATGCTAAATTATTACTTTAGATAAACTTCGACGATACGACAAAAATTTATTAATAAAAAAGTATTTACATCTAGTATAGGAAATGTAATGAACATTACTTTTCAAAATATGTCTTTTATATAAAAATATAATATGTAAGTACAACAAAATGCTATTGAAGTTGTGTAAAATTCTACTTTAAAATTAAATGGTGCACATTATTAAATATAAAATAAGAAGACCAAACTGTTAAATTGATAATTGAACTTGGGCTTGAACTTGTGAGCTTTTGACATTTAAATGATGAACATTGGAATTGATTGATTGTTAAAATACCAAAAAAAAAAAAAAAATGAAAAATGAAAAAACTAAAAGAGAAAAATAGTTATGTTAATTATACGAGTGCTTTTAGCCCATTAATCAACTCCTCTATTACGTTATTATTATACTTTCCCTTTTCCCTTATGACTTTCGAAGTCTTATAATAATTCAATCAATAATATGAGAAAATTAATAATAATAATCAACGTGCTCCTAGTATAACTATTATTATACTTATTTATACAAAACACTAACACAAGAAAATCAATAAGCAATGCAAATTAAACAGAATACAAATTTATTATTTCAAGAAAATTATCTCTCTATTTGGACCACTTCATCATATTTTTTATTTTACAATGCCATTTTCTAAAACATAAAATAAGAATTATTTAACAAAAATGATAATTGTGTGTAATATATTATGTATAGTTGTAATAATATTAAACATTTTAATAATAAAAAATCAAACCCATCAAAATGTTATATAAATCCTTAATTTTTAATTAATTATTTTGGATGTTTGAATCATACTTTTGTAATCCAAGCCTGTATATTCTTTTAAAGTGAAAATTTGAAAAATTCACAAAACTAAATGTACAGTTTATGGATCAAGTTAGAGAAAAAGATAAAAAAATTGTTAAGAGGTTGATGAAATTTAAAGAAGGTAAAGTGTTGGAGAAAAAAATGGAAGGGAAAGTTAATTTTTTTTAAAGAGGGTTGAGGAGTTTGTATTAATAAAAAA
>JANLJB010031114.1:0-49768 GCA_026212285.1 Bursera cuneata
CTCTCTTTCAAAATCAATGTCTTCAAACCATTAAATTCTCCTCGCATATTACTAGCTCCATCATAACCTTGTCCTCGCAACCTAGAAAAACTCAACCCATGCCTAGAAAAAAATTGTCAAGTGTCATATTGAGTGAGAGAGCTGTAGTACCGGTAACGTGTTCAACAACTAGAAAACGCTCTACATCAAGTCCATTCTTATTAACATAATGCAAGACAATAGCCATTTGTTCCTTTGTAGAGATATCACGAGATTCATCAATCAATATAGCGAATAATGAATTTCCTAAATCTCTAATGATAGCATTTACAGTTTCACTTGCAGCCGCACTTACAATATCTTTCTGAATCTTAGGTGATGTTAATTTTAGATTGTCAGGAGCATTCTTGAAAGCAACAACATTGCTATCTTTAGTGATCACTTTCTTTAGTATAGCATGAACATTTAATCTTTCGCTATACTATATTCCAACCATTGATCAAATTCATCAAACCAAGATCTTGAATTGTTGAACCCATTAACAACAAATCTTCTTGAAAATCCATCAAAATCTCTAAAAGAAAACTTATGGCTTTTAGGTTGACAAGGACCTATTTTCAAATATAACCATCGGATTTTATTTTGAATATTAGGATCATAATCTGAAATTCGGGGACATAAACCTGGATCCATAGGAAGATCTCACAAATCAACATCCACCTTTTTTTCTTGAATCATTAATATTTTCCTCTTGTTGAGAAGATGAGATCATTGTTAACTTCTTTTTGAAATATCTCTCCATACTATTTCAAAAAAGCAAATAATAATATATTATTACTTGATAATAAAAATACAACAAATAAATTATATGTTCAATATAAACTAAACTAATATTTATAATAATTTTAATCATGAAAGTTAAATAAATAACCTAAATTGAGAATTAAATTAAACAAGAACTTAAAAAAGACTGCCGCCTATGATTTAATCAATCTTAGATGTGTTGCGCACTCTTATGAGGAAAAAAAATATTACCACGTTGTTTTGGAGTTTTGATGCACAAAATAACGTTAATAAGCGAGTAAATTGATGAGAGGAGACAAGAATGATCTTTAGATGGAGTGATGTTGTGCGGACGAGGTTACGTAAAGAGGAAGAATAAGGCTTGCTAGGTTTGATGGCGGCGGAGGCATAGGGCAAAAGTAGGTAATTCCCTTATACAAGGCAACAAAGTCTTTTTAACAAATTAAAAATAATTGACAACCGGGAGGATACTAGTAAAAGTAATAAAAAGAGAGGGTAACTGGGCAGAATTGAGAAATTTTGTTAAAAAATAAAAGTCAAGTGGGTCATTTGACCCCACATGACCCCACGCGGGTCCGTCAGTGTTTATATGATATTTTCAAACTTTATTGAATGCATTCAACATCGAACAAAAAGTTATAATGTCAATTTCAAATGCGGGTTAAAAATCAAATACACTTTTCCATTTAGATCCATTTCTATAATTTTTTTTTAAAAATCAAATATCCCACTATTGAATAAGTTATCTGATTGTCATATTAATTTGTTTAATAATTTAACCTACAAAATAATTATTGAATGACGTAAGATAAATGTCTAATAAAATGTTAGGTTGTCCATTATGATTGGATGTATGCTGAATAATCAAAATTTAAAAAATTTAAAAATATTTGTTGTTTTTAAAAACACCCTAAAAAAGTTGGTTATATCTCAAATTTTCCATTTTGAATTTTTTTTTGACGTGGAATAAGTAAGTGATGGGTATACTGTCAGTATTAGATCAATGAATTCTCAAACTCTTACAATAAATCTTACCGAATCCCTATAAACCGCATTTGTACTAGCATGCATCCACGACATTTTATGGCTCTACTTTCTGATAGCTACCAATTTATTGGCAACTATCAGACTTCAGTTATTGCATGATACTCTCTATTTCAAATAAAGTAATCTATGCATAAGTTTGTTCTTCTTCTCATTGTATATTTTCATGTTGGGTAGGTGCGTATCACTCAAGGGGACTACGATGGAAAGGCTGTAATAATTTCATGGGAAACACCTGAAGAGCTAGGGTGCAGTACAATACACAATGGCAAGGCAGAGAACAATTATGATTCTAGTGCTGAGGGCACAGTGACAATCTACACCTTTTACAAGTACAAATCAGGTTACATCCATCACTGTCTCGTTGATGATCTTGAGCTAAATCTAACAAGCCATTTGTTCTTGTTTGATGCACTTCAATTGTTCTCATTCTGGTGATGAAGTTTGAAGCAGAGTTAAAATTAAATTTCTGTATTAATTTCTACACGTTTCTTGTAGTCTCATGCTATGCTAACATGTATTAGTTCTTCGTCTTTTAGTATGACACGAAGTATTATTACAAGATTGGATTTGGTGACTCTACTCCCAGAGATCAGTCCAGATGTTTCGAACACCCCCAGAGATCAGTCCAGATGTTCCTTATACTTTTGGAATTATCGGTTTGATGTTTCCAACCTTTTATTATCTTAACATACATACTGTAACCTGCTTTGAATTTCGAAATAAGGTGGCTTGAGACTTCAGAAGAGTAAAGGCAAAACATGGATAACTATAATTTTCTTGGTCTGAATTGGTTTTTGTATATTTTAGGTGACTTGGGTCAGACATACAATTCTCTATCCACTCCGGAGCATTACATGCAGAGTGGGGGACAAACAGTCTTGTTCGTTGGTGATCTCTCTTATGCTGATAGATATCAATACAATGACGTCGGTGTTAGATGGGATTCTTAGGGCCGCTTTCTTCAGTAAAGTGCAGCATATCAGCCATGGATTTGGTCAGTTGGGAATCATGAGATAGAGTACATGCCATACATGGTAATTAATCTTACCATTGATCTAGACCTCGAATTTCTGCTTAATTGATGATTTGACTATAATTTTTGAACTCTGATAGGTTCATTTTATGATGTATTTTAATACTTCTTTTCTTGACAATTTATATGTTCTTGGGGCCTTCTGATGGGATTTATGTTGATATTGCAGAAATGTAGAGATTTCCTGGAGATTGCGTAATTTGAGTCAAAAACAGAGAAAAGTAGAAGAAAAGCAGTCAGATTACAAGTCAGCGGCTGAGCGTTGCGGCACTCAAGAGAGACCGTTGTGGCGCTGGAAGTACAAATGACAGTCGAGGTGGATTAGAAGAGCGCTGCAACGTTCCTGCAACTTTGATTTAGGGTAACATCCAGAGAGGTCACTGTCGCCGTGGTGGGCATTGGGCGCCGCGGCATTCATGCGACGAGATTACGCATTTTATTCCAGAGAGCTGAGCGCCGAGGCGCTGGGTTTGTGAGCGCCGCGGCGCTGCACCAATTTCACATTGCCGACTTTGTTATTTTAAAGGCAAAGGATGAGTTTGTCCCCTCTTTTAGGTTAACTTAGGGTTTCATATAAAAGGGGACTTTAGAATTTTTGATAGGAGTCAATAGTTAGTCATTAGAGAGCCGTTAGAGAGAGCAACAGAGCCAGAGAAGAGCCATCAAGGAGATTCAGAGCAACCTTTGAGATCTTTTGCCAGAATTTGATGGAGTTTTTCTTGGGTTTATTCTTTCTAACTGTTTTTTTTTATTCTGCTATGTGTAACTAACTTTCCATGTGATTGAGAGAAACTTTATGTAGTTAGACAATGATTTAATGAAATTGGTTTTGCATTCTTATTGATTTTGTGATAGATTTAAGGGATGAATGTGAATTACTGAGTTATTTTTAGAACTGCTTGTTTGATTGATTAGGTGCACAACTAAGAGGTCAGATTAGATAGTTCATTGTTAGTCTAGAAACCTAATAGGCAAACGTTAGGAATTCTAGTTATTGGTAACAATTTGTAGTCTTTAACTGCAAAGTAGTTCACAGTCTCAGGTTAAAGGTTCACGCTTGGACAATCTTAATCATAACCCAGTCCCTGAGGATTCGACCATTACTTATGTTATATTATTCGACATATATAAGGGATAAGTAAGGTTTACTTTTGGGTGATCGTTTCGGTTACGCCAAACTCACACACCAATACATATTTATTTTTCCAGGGAGAAGTTATTCCATTCAAATCGGATATATATAGAATTTCTACACCTTATTTGGCCACCAAAAGCAGCAGTCCACTATGGTATGCGATTAGACGCGCATCTGCTCACATCATTGTCCTCTCCAGCTAATCTCCGTACGGTAAATTTATCATTTTCTTTTTTCTATATATGTATCAAGTAGTCCTACAAAAATTCATCTGAGACTCAATCAGAAGAGTTTTATTTATTTATCAGTGAAATATACTCCTCAATGGAGGTGGCTGCTAGAAGAGTTGCAAAGAGTGGACAGGGAGAAGACACCTTGGCTTATTGTTATCATGCATGTACCCATTTTCAATAGTAACGTAAAGCACTTTACAGAAGGTGAAAGCATGCGAGCCGTTTTCGAGAGCTGGTTTCTTCGTGCCAAAGTCGATGTCATCTTTGCTGGCCACGTTCATGCTTATGAAAGATCAGTATGGAAATCATTTCCTTTGTAGTACTAGTATTACAAGATTTTCAATTCTTTATATTTCTTATCGACTTTGCTCATAAATTGTGGACTTTGTTGATTTGTGTACATGCAGTTTCGTTATCGCATCTCAAATGTAGACGATAACGTATCAGGTAATGACTGTTATCCTGTACCTGACAAATCAGCTCCAGTGCACATAACAGTAGGAGATGGAGGAAATCAAGGTCTTGCTCGAAGGTAACTCAAAATCTTACTGTGTTAATAGCTTTCTTCAAAGTATGAAGTTTTTCCGCGGGTATTTCTTGCAGATCTTAGATCTGACTGTCACCTTAGTAAAATTAAAAAATGCTATATGTAGTTAATGAAAAATATATTAAAGAAGAAAGAGAATGAAACAAACTTTAACAATCCATGAATAATAAAACTAGGTAGAGTTGAATTCAGAAGAAGAACCTCATTCATATGCTACATGTTTTCAAACTATTGCTAAGAATTCATGGGTATCCTGATGATTTGCGACTAATTATTAGGTTTAGAGACCCACAACCCGAGTATTCTGCATACCGGGAAGCAAGTTATGGTCATTCTACATTGGAGATTAAGAACAGAACCCATGCATTCTACCATTGGAACCGAAATGATGATGGAAAGAAAACACCAGTTGATCATGCAATATTCCACAACCAGTATTGGTAAGTGGTTGTCTTCTCTGTTTGTGTTTATCTTCCTCCTGTAAGCCTCATAACCACTGGAAAAGTGAAGCAGCATGTCCATGCATAAACCAATATTAAAACATGGAGGGATTTTTACAGGGCCAGCAATCTGCAGAGGAGGAGACTGAAAAAGAATCAACTTAAGGCTGGACGAGAAATCGATTAATAAGATTTCCTGGGACGTGCTGGGATTGCTGAATAATTTCTTCTGGTGGATTTTTCACTCGAGTAGCAGGGAAATGAACTATTATGACGTCCTGATTAGTGATTCCCCACATAATGGTTTTGTAATGACTCCATTATGGTGACTAATGTGGAAAATGCAATGAAATGATTTCATTTCTCATAGAATATCTACTTGTTTTTATTTGTTAAACTAAATTCCAACACTATTAATTTGCAAATGCAGGAGTTATATCGTCAGTAGCACCATACTTATTTTTTAAAATGATATCAGAGTCGGAATGACTCAACCAGCTTTTGTTTGAATTTTCATATTATAGTCTATGTTATATTCTAGACAACTTTTCTTTTAAATTCCTCCATTTCCTCACTATACTATTATTCTCAAAAAGAGAAGTCCTTCAAATTTTCCTTGTTTTTAGCTTAAGCCACTTGCATTTAGACGAGAGGAAAATAAAGTCAATGAGCACTCCAAGACTTGGAGAATGTCTCACTGCTTTGAGTGCAATTTTAAAGGACAATCGAAGATCATTTTTCACCAACTTTTGTATTTTCTTTATCTCAATTCTTTGAATCTTTTGTATGTCTATGACTATGAGAAAAAAATTTTAAGAAAAAAAAAATCATCGATATGTTCAATATGTACAATAACAGAAACTCCTTTCTCTGCAGTCTCATGTTGAACAATTTAAATTCTACACTCTCTTCTCGAAATTTGCTCCTTTCTAACAAGATTTGACTGATATTTTTTTATCTTCAAATTTCAGCTTTTCCTTAATGCCTGATAAGAGTAAAGCTTCACTCTGCGAACTGCTTTTTCAGATATCTTCACAGCTTGGCATTCAGGTTAAATTTCATCAGGCTTTTATTGTTAGCAGGAGGAAGATAAACAAATAATATGAGAGCATGAAACGGTATTTGGTGTCATCGCTCACGATCAAGACTCACGGAAGACTAGCTGTGGTGTCCACTTGAGATTCAAAAGGAGCGTTCCTGCCTCAGTGCCATCCACAGGAAAGCTGTCCTGAATATCACCTTCTAATATGACCCTGGTGAGTGTCATGATGACTCTCCCCATTTTGTCCTGGATGAACCGTATTGTGAAATAATATAATAAAAAACTTAATTCTGATACACAAACTCAGACAGGCTTTGCCGACGTAATGAAGGAATATGATGCTAGTATGAGAATGTTACCTTCCCAAAAGTGTCATGGTCGAAAAGTTCCAATATTAGCATCTCATGTTGCGCATCCTCCACAACAAAGTCAAATGTCTGATTCCAGACAGGATTCAGGGTGACATTTGCAACCTGAGAAAGCACGAAAGATGAGTTTTTGAAAATTCCTGATGGTGTACACCAATTACTATCTAGCTATGGAGAAATGTAAAAGCATCTTCCAAGTTTAATGTGGTGACCTAAGGTTAGGCCAGAAGTTAAGACATTAGAATAAATGGCTTTCTTCAGAAAGGTAACACATGCACCAAAATAACAATAAATTTGAACATAAATAACTTGGCTACCGTAAGTGAAATTCAGAATCTCACCCTAGTCTTTGCTTTTGCTCCAGATTTCTTCAGTGTAAGGACAACAAAGGGATCAGCCTTTCCCATCAAATCTACTTTGGGCAAGTTCTGGGCAGCTATCACTGTAACACATAATACTCCTCTAACAATGACCTCCTTTTTCCTTTGGCTTGCTACCTTTTGAGGATGACCTATGGCTGTTGCTGGTGATCCATTCTTAAGGGCCTTCTCCAATGTGGTCATAGAGTAATCAGAGCTGAGAGGGTTTCTCAAGCTGCCCTCTGTACCAAAAGGACAGTATAACAGCTCCAAATGCACCTAATCCCAAGAAAAACTGCACAACTCAGCAATAGTTACAAGTTCAAGATTAATAGATAAATAAATTGTGATGAAATTTCATGCCAAATTTAGCAACAGAAGCAGCATGGCATGGCAACACCAAATTGAGCAACAGAAGCAGCAGGGCATGGCAACACCGAATTTATCATGCATCAAGCAAACCTAACCTACTAATTTTGGAGTTTAAGAAAGAGCATTCCCCATCTCATGTATACCAAGTTCAAATGCTACAATCATTCAAAATTCAGTGACAAAAAATGTTTAACATTCTCACTTGACCCCTGTTTTTGTTATCTCTTTGCACCTCCAAATCCTTGACCAGTTTCACCCATATATCCTTCACTTTACCCGGCTCAAGGTCCTTTAGTGCCACTTGTGCTACGCCAATAATTTCAGAAGCACGAACCCCACCTTCGTCATCAAAGACTCGTACTGTCAAGTGTTGAGTTGATGGATCTTCAATAATGAACTCAAAGTGCTCATTCCAGATTGGATTGAGATCATTATCCTGGATATGTTCCAAAAAGTTATTTACATTCCAAGATTGAAGAAGTTGCATGTGTAGAAGGGAAGTTTCCATACAATTGTTTTGCTTGTTTTCGTTCTGTCACGTAGTGGACGTACAAATAACACAGCAAAAGGATCAGATTTTCCAATTATGTCTTTATTTGTTAACTCCTTCGCTTGAACAAGCGTCACATCTAATGTTCCAACAGGCTTCAACTCCAAGTCACTAAAACGTCACAACAATCATAGGTGACAGCAGTTAGCATTTGAAATAATTAAAGAACACCAAGGCTATGATTAAGGCAGTCAAATTGCATCCTATCAAAGTTGAGCTCAGAGATAAAGAATTTTCTGTAAAGTTAGGCTACCTGTAATCCCCTGGTAATATTGGTATAATTTTCCGAACAGGCCATGTAATAGAATCTTCAATAGCATCTCTTATTGTTTCCTGCAAGTTGCATGAGAAGTTAAGCGGACCTATTCTTATATATCCTTTAAACTTCAGTGATCTAAAGAACCAGTTATGTGACGTGCAAGAAGAGTAATTAGTCAAGATAGATATTGTTCGAACCTCAATAGCATCATAGATTCCTGGGATTGCTGATATATCACCACCAACAATTTTAAGAGTGAAGTCCAGATTTTTCTGTATGGCAAGTAAAAGAACAATTTAAGTCAAGCTGAGAAACATGTTAAAGCAGCACTTGTAATCATCTAGGACCAACAGAAAATTATCTGTTCTTGCAAAAGGTTAATGTAAGCCAGCCTCAGCCTTCAAGAAGGTGAAAGTACCTTTTCTCTTAGGGAATAAGAAATAGCTCCAAAACAGGGGAATTCATCAACTAGTGGTTTGAAGATTAACCTGAAAACCCCAGTAAATCCAATATTCTTCACCTAAATGAAGAAATTAAAGCCAAAGAACGAAACAGAAATGACAGTTAATGACCAATAAGTCCAAATCTCTAGTAAATGATCAAAGACAGATAACACGATGCACTCGACATCATAGGGAAGTAATATAATGCTAATATTTTCTTGCTCACTAAGAGTCGAATCCCTAAAAGGGAAGTGCCAAGACAAGCACCCCATAGAGTCAAGACAAAGAAAAAAACATTGCATAGGAAGAGATATCAATAACAGTTCTCAATTTGAAAGACAAAAAATGAAATAAAAATGTTTGATTGCTCCATTGGTGACACTATCTTCACTTTCCCTCTCTTGGCTTTCGTATTGGAAGTTACAAGTTCGAACCCCAAGAAAACTGATGAGTCATAACAGGATTGTTACAAATTTTATATTAAATATTAGCAATAACACAAAAGTTACCTGTACAGGCAGTCCCACACCAACTCTGGTTCTAATATCAAGTGTAATATTTGGATTGCCATCCCACTGCATCTCCAACTCCATGGTGACACCTCCAGCATCACTCTCACTTTCAACAATGGAAACTCCTAAAGAACAAGTGACCCATTACCAAATTCTGTTGGATAATGCATTAAAAATCTTTATATCCACTCTGCATATTAATTATAATCTATCTTCATTCTGTTTCTTGTTGACTTTGTCACCTAAATTTTTCTGTGATCAAAGTGCATAAAGTACTAGTAGCAGCAATTCGATAATTAAAAAAAATCAAAGATTTAATTGTAGTCAACCTGTGAATTGAGGAGCGACAGTGCCAAGGGTTAACTTTGAGAACTTGAGAGATGCTAAGATACTTGGTCTATATTGTTCAAGAATGGGCTCAACATTACTTCTTATCAGCTCTGACGCTGCCTAGACCATCTCCACCCAGAAAAGCATAGAGATAGAATCACTTCACGTTATCAACACAGAAAAAATTGTAAAACTTAGACAGAAAGAATGATAATATACCTCGTTAATGTACGGCCAAAGCTTATCAAGATGATGATTGAGCCAAGTTAACTTCTGTCGCTGTGAAAAGACAACCCAGGGAGGATAGAACTCAGGTGGAATAACCTTTCTTGAATCCTGCACTGTCATCCTCGCAAATGCTGCCACTATCCTCGCCTTTGAACACGTTGAAAAATCAAAATTAAAATACATAAACTTGAAGATCCAATGCACGTACATACATATATTTTTTATTTGTAATCATGCATGTTATTAGTTACACCAAAAAAGAGGAAGAGAGCAGATGCGAACAGATAAGAATACAATGTAAGATGAATTGAATACCATTTCAGATCGACGCCTGGATCGGACATTCTCAAAACGAGCAAAAGCAACGATCAACCCCACACCGAAGGAGACGCCAAATAAGATACCGTAAAAGAAAGACATTATTGTTGAAAATTTTAAGAGATTATCAGTTGATAATACGGAGAATCCAGAAGTTGTAATAGCTAGCTTAGCCTCAGATATTCATTTTCAGCTGATGAGAGAAATGGAATATCTTCTCGGATGAGTCATTTGGTTGACAAAACAGAAAGAGAAAGAGAGAGAACAATGTAATGAGACAACATGACAGAATTCGGATCAACAAAAGTTGGTTATGGAGGGAAAGTTCAGAACGTGAATGTATGTATGTGATTGTAGAGAATAAGAAGATTAGTTTGCGTGCTTTCTCTTTTGTTTAATGTAATGTTAAATTAATGAATTGATGGATGCAAGTCTGGAAAGAAGAACGTAATCTTGTTCCTTTCCTCTGATTTCTCTTCTTCTTTTTCCAATCCTTGCTTTTCAGCTCTGCCTCCCCTCTTGTTTGCTTTTTTTTTTTTTTTTTTGGCCAATAACCTCTACATTTTCTCAAAACTACATTCTCCATCCAAGTAAAGGATTTTTATCATTTTTATATCTTTGGATAGATTCATCTAAATGGTTGGATCTTATCAAACATTCATCAAGAATTTCCTTCTGAAGACCAAAATGAAAAATTATAAAGTTATAAAGTAATTGAGAATTTGGCATGGGCCAAAAACAAAGGGATCTAATAAGAAAATCGAATTCAGGTGGCATCTGATTCCATTTCTAGATGTCTTGTAGTAATCCAATTTGGGTGGTCAGACATTAATAGCTCTCCAGCGGTCACGTGGTGGTTAACATGGACAACACTTTGCTGTTTGATATGATTTCATTCTCTTCTTGGACGAATTGACATTGAAATGTATATATATGAGTCATGAAACATGAAATAGATCCATTTTGGAGTCAACCACATGACAATCCCAAGATTTACGTTTACTTGTATTATTATTAATCAAACAAAATATTACATTCACATCGTTTGCAAACGTAATTGGAGCATGGTGCTGCGGATTGGCTGATCCTGATCTCTTCTGTATGATAGCCAAATAATCATACTTACTCGGAAACTTCAAGGTATTGTAACGTAGAAGAAAGTCTGAAAGAGACGGATACTGAAGGAAATATCATTTATGATTTGTATTTGGGTTACTAAGCGAGCAAAAATTAGGCCCAGCCCACTAGCCCATCAGGCCCTTGCTGACAGGGATCTAAATTGGACCATCAAAAGTCCAATAAACAATACATGATGTGGAATAAAATCTTCTCTAATCTCAAATATTGGGTATGGAATAATATAAATTTGAGTTGTTTAGGTAAATTATTCTCCTGAACAATCAGGTGGGACGGTTGGCATCTTTACTTTTTTGCACAGTTTATTTACTTTGATTGGTAAATTGAATTTTGAAAAATAATTATAAAAGTTGATCAAGACCCAACCAAAACTTGAACGGAAACCAGACGAGACATCCCGTGTCGCCGCGCGTCCATTCTCTTTTGTTAGGCATTCACAAGTGTAGACTAGAGACATGACCAGAAATTGAGGAATTATATTATTCCTTTTTTATCTTCAACCTTCCAGATTTATTATAAGTTGTTGATTAGATGCCTCATACAAATCCTTCTAAATGATGCTTTTTTGTTGATTTCACGTAAGCTTTCTAGATGACTTATTCCACTTTATTTCTTTATTTATGGGTTTATGCTTTTGATGCCACCCTTTATCACCTTCTTCAAACTCATATAACTATCATGTTTTTATTTTTTATGTCAGTATCTTGAACTATATCGAGATAATGGTAAAGGATTCATTTTTTCTTAAAAAAAAAATAAATAAAAAAAAATTAGACTTCTTCTCTAATCAGGATTGATAATGCTAAACCATGATTGATAAGAATTGGAGTTTGGATGGAGCACAATGAAAGACTATCAAAATACACTTTTAAGTGAATTTGAAGTGATGGATGATGAATTGATTCCCCAAACGCATGTGCATCTTGAGCTATTCGAACTATGCATCCCATAATCCCATGTGTGCTTTAAAGTTTTTGTTTTTGGGGTATTTTGATAACTTATTTTTACTGGGCATTTTACTAAACCCCTATTAGACTTATTTTTATATTTCACAAAAATATCATTTATTTAATGAAAAATTTTAAACTCATATAAGATGTCACACATAGATTTTTTACACAGTCGCATGTCTTAAAAAATACAATTTATCATTTTAAAAATTGTATTTGATATTATATAGTTTTATTATAAAAATTATTTTTACATTGTATTCAATTATTTAATAAATTACTTTTTTTTTTGGATAAATTTTCAATTAGTAAATATACACCATATAAGATGTTAATAAATACCATTAGGACGTACTGAAAGTTAATAAAGTCATCAGTTGATCTAATTTTTTAAATTCGAGAAAAGCTTATTTAATATTTTTTACTTGTATTAAAGTATAAAATTGAATTAAAAGTATGATTAATTTTAAATATACAATCAGTTTCACATTCTTATTGGATGATTATGATTATAATTTTTAATTTAATATTATTTATCAGACGGCTCACATACACGTCCACCGAGTTCTAATAACAGACAGCCACGCCCACGCATGTGAAGCGAATACAAAATTTAAGTTAAAAGGCAAGAAGAATAACCAGAAGTTCCAAAGCATTTTCCAGAAAAATCGCAAAGTTGAAATATAAAAGCAAGCACGAAGACGAAGAGCTCCTCTGTGCTCCCAAGCTCACACTACTCTTTAATTCCAAAAAAGTTGAGCGCCACAGAAGGAAGTTAAATAAAGCTTTAACTGCGCCATAATCTCCTTCAACTCTGCTGTGAGTCATCGATACGACAATAACTTCACCGTTTCATCTCTCTTTCTCGCCTTCCTTGCTACATATGTACGTTCGCTTCAGCTTTTACGTTTCACGAACGATCTCTCTTGATTTGAGTTTTTGTTTTTTTTTTTTTTTTAAAAGTTCGATAAAACTCTTACGCAGAGGGAGAGGAAATGGCGGGAAACGACTGGATAAACAGTTACTTAGAAGCGATCCTTGATGTCGGTCCAGGAATCGACGCTGCAAAGTCGTCGCTGTTGCTTAGAGAGAGAGGACATTTCAGTCCAACACGTTACTTCGTCGAAGAGGTTATCACCGGCTTCGATGAAACCGATCTCCACCGCTCCTGGGTTCGAGTAAGAAAATTTTACAACTGTTTATTTCACTGCTCTGTGTTTCGTTCATACTTTCGGTACTGTTGTTGTGATGCTTTCAAATTTTGCAACTCCAGGCTGCGGCAACGAGAAGTCCGCAGGAGAGAAACACTAGATTGGAGAACATGTGTTGGAGGATTTGGAATTTGGCTCGCAAGAAGAAGCAGGTTTTGCTTTTTTTTTTTTTCTCTTTAAATTGTTTTCGTTTTGTTTTAAAGTGAATCAAAAGACATGGAAATTTATTAATTTTACTCAGCTTCCAGGAATAGTTAGACTAGAATGCTTCAGTTATTTCAATTCATATCCTGCTAAATTTGTAGATTGATGTTCTTCACACACATGCATGTATAGAACCATGTGTATTCTTATAGAAAATAGTTTCAGATTTTTTTATTTTTATTTTATATTTGAAGGCTCTGTTTTGCTGAGTAGAGTGTGTAGCTAAGCTGGAAATCATAAGTATTTTTTATTTATTATTATTACGACTATTCTTGCTTTATTTTTTATTGTTTCATCTCCGTAATGGTAAGTTGAGCCCATAATTTAGAAAAATTATGTTGACGAATTGAAAATGCGAAGAAAGTCGAATTAGTAAAAAAATTAGATCCATTAACAGATACTTGTTCCGTTCTGTTTTGCTAAGTATAACTCTTGAAATTTGTTTTCTACACCAGCCTAATTTTTATGTGTTTAGTCTGGATATTCCTTGTAGTTTATTCTTTTCCAAATTATAGCTCAGGTGCGAACATGGGATATTTTAAATGAATATTGATGTTTCGAATTGTACAAATCTGCTTTAGAATGTTCAATTGTTATTTGTATCTGGATCCATTACCCATGTATTTGATAGACTCTATCAAACTCAAATAGCTTGAAGGAGAGGAAGCTCAGCGTACAGCTAAACGTCGTCTTGAACGAGAAAGAGGCCGCAGAGAGGCAACAGCAGATATGTCTGAGGACTTGTCAGAAGGAGAGAAAGGAGACTTGTCTGTTGACCTTTCTGCTCACGTTGATGGCAGCAGTAGCAGAGGAAGAATGCCTGGAATTAGTTCTGCGGATGTGATGGAGAATTGGGCTAATCAATACAAGGAAAAGAAACTCTACATTGTGTTGATAAGGCATGAAACACACTTCATTGTGACCTCATGATCTCATGAGGTTATTTGGAGGTTTATTTTGAATGCAGCTTTTGTTTATGATTATAAATTAACTGTGATAGGACTTTTAACGCAGAAGTTATAAAATCTCTTTGGTTTTGAAGATGGCAAGTTAGTCCTGACAACAATTATTTGTGCAGTCTTCATGGCTTGATACGTGGTGAAAACATGGAGCTTGGTCGTGATTCTGATACAGGAGGCCAGGTAATATGACCATAGTTGCCTACTTATATTCTGTTCAATAAATGTGAAGTCCTTGGTGCTATTTTAAATCCAGTATGCAATTTTATAGACAACATTCCAAAGAAACATTTTCTACCCTGTTACTTATGGGAAAGGTTGGAATTTTGGTGTTCAAACAGGTTAAGTATGTAGTAGAACTTGCAAGGGCATTGGGCACAATGCCAGGAGTCTATCGGGTTGATTTGCTGACGAGACAAATATCAGCTCCAGATGTAGATTGGAGTTATGGTGAACCAACAGAGATGCTGAATTTAAGGTCTCGGAACTTGATTCAGGAGGTTGGGGAAAGTAGTGGTGCATATATCATCCGTATACCATTTGGCCCAAAAGATAAATACATACCAAAAGAGCTCCTTTGGCCGCACATTCCTGAATTTGTTGATGGTGCACTTAGCCACATTATACAGATGTCAAAAGTTCTGGGTGAGCAAATTGGTGGTGGGCAACCAGTCTGGCCAGTTGCCATTCATGGGCATTATGCAGATGCAGGTGACTCTGCTGCTCTTCTATCTGGAGCTTTAAATGTGCCAATGGTTTTCACTGGCCACTCACTAGGACGAGATAAGCTTGAGCAACTTTTGAAACAAGGGCGCCAATCAAGGGAAGAAATAAATTCAACATATAAAATAATGCGGCGGATAGAGGCAGAGGAGTTATGTCTTGATGCCTCTGAAATTGTTATTACTAGCACCAGACAGGAGATAGAAGAGCAATGGCGCCTTTATGATGGATTTGATCCAGTGCTGGAGCGCAAACTGAGAGCAAGGATCAAAAGGGGTGTAAGCTGTCATGGCAGGTTTATGCCTCGTATGGTTGTAAGTATTGACATTTTTTCTTGACTTCTTTATCGAATTTATGATGTTTCCTCCTGCACCTAAAGCAAGTTTGGGTTGGTTCTTGTGATGTCCTCTTTCTAATGTTATATTCAACTATCTTTTCGCATGTCTTAAATTGTTATAATGATATCCAGGTTATTCCTCCCGGAATGGAATTTCATCATATTGTTCCACATGATGGAGATATGGATGGGGAAGTGGAAAAAAATGAAGATAATCCAGCTTCTCCAGACCCACCAATATGGTCTGAGGTTATAGTTCTTACTTCTCCATTATTTAGTTGCAATAACTTGTGTATAGATGTTCCCCTCATCTTTCTGTTTCTTCATTGCCATACGGAAACCAGAGTACAAGTATGTTGTGGCACCTTTTTTTTTCTCGTTCGGTAAATACTGATTACAGTACCGACGTTGAAAGTTTTGAATTGGCAGATCATGCGTTTCTTTTCTAATCCACGCAAGCCTATGATACTTGCCCTTGCTCGGCCAGACCCTAAAAAGAATATTACAACTTTGGTCAAAGCATTTGGAGAATGCCGCCCTTTGAGGGAGCTTGCTAACTTGGTATTCCTAAGTCTTTGATCTACAGCTTCAGTGCGCATATAGTTTTGTATTTCTTCTGATCCATTGAATTTGCTTTCCCTTTTTTTTTTTCCTCTTAACAAAATTTGTTTAATATATAAGTTTCTGTTGATAAAGTACAATCTTTTATTCTCGCAGACTCTGATAATGGGAAACCGTGATGATATTGATGAAATGTCTGGCACAAATGCATCGGTGCTTCTATCAACTCTTAAGCTTATTGACAAATATGACCTCTACGGTCAAGTGGCTTATCCTAAACACCACAAGCAGTCTGATGTTGCTGACATTTATCGTCTGGCGGCAAAAACAAAGGTATAGTATTGGTTACTATTCCATTAAGAAAACATATTAGCAGCCTACAACTTTTAAGAAACACGAATGTGAAGTACTTTGCATGCATACTCTTTGGCACAATACTGATTAGGCTCTCTTATCAAGGGAAGAATATTTGTTTCACTTAAATTGCTCTGTATACATGTTCAACTTTCATCTCAATGAGTTTCATTAACTTCCTTTTTTTGGGTTGTTGTAGGGTGTTTTCATCAATCCAGCTTTCATAGAGCCATTTGGGCTTACTTTGATTGAGGTTTTCCTCACCATCTAGTATCTATAGTTTCTCATGCTTCAGATTTTAATTCATAGACAATTCACCTAAGCTCTTTGTTCAACAGGCGGCAGCTCACGGTTTGCCTACAGTAGCCACAAAAAATGGTGGTCCTGTTGACATTCATCGGGTTTGTCCATCTCTCTGCAGCCTTCCTATTGCTTACCTCATCTGCGAAGTATTGTTGAGTTTTCATGCTAGCTTATGGATAGTTAATATGGACTTTTTGCAGGTTCTTGACAATGGTCTACTGGTAGATCCTCATGATCAGCAGGCTATTGCTGATGCTCTTCTTAAGCTTCTTTCAGATAAGCAACTCTGGGCAAGGTGCAGACAGAATGGACTGAAAAACATTCACCTGTTTTCATGGCCAGAGCACTGTAAAACATACTTATCTCGGATAGCTAGTTGCAAGCCAAGGCAACCTCAGTGGCAGAGAAGTGATAATGGACTTGAAAATATGGAATCTTCTTCACCTGGTGATTCCTTGAGAGACATACAAGATTTGTCTTTGAACTTGAAGCTTTCATTGGATGGTGAAAAAAATGAAGAGGGTAATACTCTTGATAACCCTTTTGATACTGAAGAAATTTCTGCTAATGCGAAAAACAAGTTAGACAGTGCCGTTTTGACGTGGTCAAAGGGTGACAATGGAGGAACACAAAAGGCAGACCAAAATATTGGCGCTGGTAAATTTCCTGCATTGAGGAGGAAGCATATTTTTGTCGTTGCAGCGGATTGTGATTCAACCTCAGACTTACTTGAAATCATTAAAAATGTTATTGAGGCTGTACGAAAGGACAATTCTTTCTGCTATATTGGGTTCATTCTGTCAACGGGATTGACTATCTCAGAGGTACATTCTCTTCTTGTGTCAGGAGGTTTGAGCCCATCAGATTTTGATGCTTTTATCTGCAATAGTGGTAGTGAGCTCTACTATCCATCTTCAAGCAATGAGGACATTCCCGGGCTTCCCTTTGTAGTAGATGTAGATTATCAGTCACATACAGAATATCGTTGGGGTGATGAAGGTTTGCGGAACACTTTAGTTCGTTGGGCTGCTTCTATCAATGATAAAAAGGGAGAAGAAGGAAAGATTGTGGAGGAGGACGAATCAAGATCAACTGCACATTGTTTTTCTTTCAAAGTGACAGATCCAGCATTGGTATTTTTCTAATCTGCTTAATGATAAACTTGTTTTAAGAATTGGTGGTGTCTTCACCTCTCGCCCACCTTATGTTTGCTTTGACTGGAGAACCTAAAATCTCAGTTTTTCATCTTAGCTTTTCCTCTCAAAAACTTATGTTAATGCCTAGATCTTGTCTTCACAGATTCCTCCAGTAAAGGAACTCAGGAAATTGATGAGAATTCAGGCTCTTCGGTGTCATATTGCTTATAGTCAAAATGGAACAAAGCTCCATGTGATCCCTGTGTTGGCTTCTCGATCCCAAGCCCTAAGGTACATGTGTTAGTTGCATATGACTTGGTGTAAAAATCAGATTTGCATTAACCATTATCGCAAATTTCTTGATTGCTAAACGAGTCTTCTATACTGCTGTGATAGTGAATTGAATGAATTGACTTATAAAGTTTTTGCGGATATTGATCATTAAGCACTCGGAAAATATGTTCAGGTATCTACATGTCCGGTGGGGCATGGACTTGTCGAATGTTGTTCTTTTTGTGGGAGAATGTGGAGACACAGACTATGAAGGCTTGCTTGGCGGGGTCCATAAAACTGTGATATTAAAGGGAGTTGGCATCAATGCCCGTAAGCTCCACGCTAACAGAAACTATCCTTTAGAGGATGTCATGCCACTCAACAGTCCCAATGTGATTCAGACAGAAGCATGCAACAGCACTGGCATAAGAGCATCATTGGAAAAGCTAGGCGTTATGAAGTGGTAGAAATTCACTGATCTCACGCATCCTGTATTTGTTAGAGAGAGAGAGAGACTACAATGTTTCTGATGTTTTGTTGTCTTATACATTAATAAGGGTTTATGAACATGCCTGCTCTTCGTGCCTATCAAACTTTGGCACTGGACTTGTGACCTGTCTGTTCTCTGTCTTCTTGGTATTTTCACCAAAACAGTTACCCCTTCACTGAGCATCTTTTGTTCTCTTGTCGTTAGGTCATTGTTGGCCAGGTGCTTACGCACTCCACCCTTTCTGCGCCTTTATGCACTTTTTTCAGCTATATTTGCAGCGGTGTAATATCTAATGATTAATAAAATAATTCGGTTAAACTACTGTACGTATCTTTGCATCGTCTTTAATGTTTTTAAGAGACAATTAGGATATATGCCTACTCAATGATTATATCTAGAAGCTTGTTTCAACTCGCCAATCGTTCGTAAGCTAATAGTTCAAATCCCACTTCAACTAGTCGAATAGTGCTATTGTAATGATGACCATAGCCGATGGGTCAACGAGCTTGTGAAAGCTCTAATTCGCAGCATGTTTATAGGGGATTTTATTTTCAACAAATCAAAGAAAAGGATTAGTTGTGATTGGGATTCTGTGTATCTGGTTAGTTACTAATATTGACTCATATATAAAGATGTTTCACTGGTTACTCAATTCTTGATTTAATAAAAAAACGCGTTTGTTCACGCTGGAAAGGATGTACCCGAGAAAGAATATAACGTTTACCTTCGAATTAGTTCGAACCATTGTGCAGTGACAAACCAGGCATCAAACCAAGAATAGAAGCAGTATTTGCCATGGATTCTCCGCTTAGTTGTCCTGAATTGTTTTATGAATTCACCTCTCGATTATTGGGTACCGATTTAGATAATTTGTGCATTTCTTTCACACATATATCGTACGATTGATATATGTGTGAAAGAAATATAATGGTAAGTAATATTATACGTGCAAACTTTACATATAAGTTAATGTGGTATTTTTTTTTTAATCATCAATATATCATTCATCATTATTTATTAAATAGATTTTTTTAATTTATTTATTTATTTGGTGATAAATATAAAATTTATAAGTATAAAATTATCAGATATACATTATGAATAACAAATTTCAAAGGGTCTGTGGCGAAATGCATGGAAGCGTCCAACTTTTGTCAAACATATATCTAGTTTCATCGCGTACACTTGCAACTGGATAATGTATATCTTCCCCGACAAACAATAGGTCTCATTCACAAACAAAAATACTACTTGCTCACGACTTCCTTTCCACACAAAATCCCTAGATCAGTCGCGGAATCATCAACCACCGTTAACTACTCTATGGCTGACTGCACATGCAATGCTCCTCTTTTACTATACCCTTCAATCCTCCTCGTTCTCTTTTTCTCCTCCATCAACCACCACTTCCATTTCTTTTCTTCTTCTTATTTTTCTCTTTCCAACAGCACACATTTTCTCCAAGAAAATCCACTCGTCCCCATCTCTTCTTTTCCATCTCCACCTAAGCATGATCGTAATGGAACCAACCATGGTAGCATTGTAAGCACACTCAAATAAAATAAAATAAAACTTGGTTTGTTGAGTTATATATTCTTTCTATGATCTTCATTATATTAATTTGTTTCGTTTCTGTTATTATTTGCAGACGAAGAGCCGGTTTGAAAGGATGGAAGAAGGGTTGGCGAGAGCGAGAGCTGCTATACAGTTGGCCTCACGATCGCGTAGTTATTTATCAAACAAGGTGGAGAGTTTTGTTCCCAGGGGATCCATTTACATTAACCCTTATGCGTTTCATCAGTTAAGTTTCTCTACTTCTCTTCTGTTGTTATATATGTTTTGACTCATTCTGCAGCTTTGACTCAAAGCTAATTCAGTCTAGTTAGTTTCTAAGACTCAAAAGATGCTAATTATGTTTGTGAAACTTCATACTTACATATCCATAATTCTGGTTTCTAAGTACGAAAGAAATGGTTGACTGTCCGACTTTTCGCAGGCTACAATCAAGATAAAATCACCTAACAAGATACTTAAAATATAATCCGTATTAAGCATATATATAATATTAAAATATAATCCGTATTAAGCATATATATAATATTATCATTGAAATTATGTTGGTGGGTTGATTTAGAAGAGGCATTATTGTGAGAGTCGTCTAAAAAATCTCCTGAGAAGTATGGCATTGATGTTGCAGCAGATCGTTCCAAAACCACAATATTGATGGTGATGGTCTAGATTGACTAGGTTTACCACTGATAAAGGTACTCGTTAGGGTGTGACAGCAAAGTATGGGGATGGAGTGCGTCTAAATGAATTTTTCCTTTCACTGTGTCTCAAGGCCCTAGTTGAGTCCTGCCTCTCATAGAGTGCAATGCGGATTCTCCAATATGTAGTTACCGAAAAGTGATCCTTAAAAGTATTTTACCTATTTCAAAAGGTAACTTTAGACTTATCTAAGAATTTGACTTTAGAGATGGTCCCCATATAAGCATTTAATTTAATCTCTCAACTTATTTCATTACCTATCACAGAGAAAAGCTGTGCAGGCCCGTGAGCATATATGTGTGACATACAATTATAGTAATTCTCTGGGCATGGGCAGTTGTAGATATCTCTGTGAATTGTGCATATGAAGAGGATATTAACTGTGTAAAACAAAACTCATAAAGAGATTGGTATTTATGCGCCACCCATTAATATTTTCAGACGTATAATGTTACAGGAGCCACATAGAGATGGAGAAGCGATTTAGAGTCTGGGCATACAAGGAAGGAGAGCCACCGCTCTTTCATAAGGGGCCAATGAAAGACATTTACTCTATCGAGGGTCAGTTCATAGATGAATTGGAGAGTAGGAAAAGTCCCTTTTCAGCTCAACATCCCGATGAGGCCCTTGCATATTTCCTCCCGGTTAGCATCCTCAATATCATACGATACGTCTACAGACCTTACACTAATTATTCTCGCGCTCGCTTGCAAAACATCGTCAAAGACTACATTGACACTGTGTCTAGCAGGTATCCGTATTGGAACAGAAGCAGTGGAGGCGATCATTTCCTAGTTTCTTGCCATGACTGGGTATGGTAATGATAAATCAGTATTTCACTAAATTATTTAGATATTATTTAGAATAATGATGATTTTTAGTAAATCTAAGATTTTGCTTAATTTTCTAATCAAGTTGAGTTGAGGATAAAACTATCCTTCTAGATTACTCCCCCTCATTAAAATTTCAATCCACCATGGATTAAACAATCAAAACAACTTAGGATTTTACTAAATTTCAAAACAACCTTTTCAATTTTTTGTTATTAAATATCTTACATTCCTAATTATTTAACACACGCATCACACAGGCACCAGATGTTTCCGCTGCTCACCCTCAGATTTACAAGCACTTCATCAGAGTTCTCTGCAATGCCAACTCCTCCGAAGGCTTCCAACCATCAAGAGACGTCTCTTTGCCAGAAATCGACCTCAGACATGGCTCATTAGAATCCCGACATCTTAGCGACGTCTCATACAACCGTTCCGTTCTTGCCTTCTTTGCGGGTGGTCCTCACGGTGCTGTAAGAAAGCTGCTATTTCGTTACTGGAAAGACAAAGACGACCAAGTCCAAGTTCACGATTACCTCCCAAAAACCCTAAATTACACTCAACTAATATATCAAAGCAAGTTTTGCTTGTGCCCAAGTGGTCACGAAGTAGCAAGCCCTAGACTGTTCGAGTCTATATTTGCAGGCTGTGTTCCTGTTATAGTATCTGATCACTATGTGCTGCCGTTCAGTGATGATTCTCGATTGGAGCCAATTTTCGGTTCATATCCCTGTAGCAAGGATAGCAGAAATCAAAACAATTCTTCAGGGCATCAGCTTCGAGGAATATTTAGAGAAGCAGAAGCGTGTTATTCAGGTTCAAAGGCATTTTCGCGTCAATCGGCCTGCAAAGCCCTATGATGTGATGTACATGGTGATGCACTCGGTGTGGCTGAGAAGGCTCAACCTCAGGCTCCCATTTCTGTAATGCCTCAGCTATAGCTCGAATTATTGTATACAAGTAGAGCTTCCTCTTGATTATAATACATAAATTAAACACTACTATACATTTATAAACAGTTCTTACAAATTTAATTGTTTAATAGACAATTCATAGCCTCTCAATTTTTAAATCTAATATGGTAATACTGAAATTTGGATACAATTTAAACGTGTTTGATTGAAATGTTTTTAAAAAATAATGTTTAAATACAATCTAAAAAATTAGTGTAAATTTTGAAAATTAAAAAAAGAAAGTGTTTTTTGTATTTTTTATTATCTTTAACGTTAAATAAATTTTCATATAATATCAAACACATTTTTAGATATTAAAAATATTGATAGTATAATTCATGTTTCGGAATTGTTTCTTAATTTTGAAAATAATTTTAAATCACAAATCCTAATAGCGACTTATATATATATATATATATATATACCAAATTTTTTGAAAATTTATTTAATTTTTATTTCTTCGAAATTTGGCATGTTAATTTTGATTCAATCTGTTCCATGCAAGCTGGCCTTGAAATAAATTGAGATTAATAAACACTCATGAAAGATCATTGGACGATATATATTTTGATCCCACTGTTTTAAAATTAAGTATCCCAGTTGGACAAAAACATGAAAATTCTTAAAAAAAAAAAAAAAAAAGAATTACGTAGCCAAAATAGGAAAAATTACGAGGTAATAAAATAACAAATATTACCACTCTAAGAACTCCAATTAAAATGTCGAAAATTCAAACAAAGAGATAACAAGGTCAAACCCGTCATTTCATCACTCCCTCACACCTTTCGCTCTTAAATAAGAGTCGGACTCCCGGCCTTTCCAATTTCTTTCAGAGTAGTTCTCTTCCCTCTCTATTCTATTTCAATTTCTCCGAGAAAACAAATCTCAGCAACCAAACACCAAATAGCAATTATCGTTTTCCTTAGCTTTAGAATGGGGCATTCGACGGCGGCGATCACCTCACTCTGTGCTTTGACGTTGGTCGTCGTCGTCGTTTTGAAGCTGTCGGATGGCTGTTGTATCTCCTTCCTCAGCTTCTCTGCTTTTAAATTTGATGATTACTTTTCATTACCTACCGTTGAATTGCAAAGAACCACTTCAGCCTCTGACCAGCAACTCCGAGCCGTTGGATCTACCGCCTCCGCAACCGTCAACCACCACAGAAATTCAACTCCTGTTATAGTAAGTTTACAATCATTCTCCAATAATAATATATACGTAAGTCAAGAAGATATATTTATATACAGTTTTTGTTTATAGTTGAATCTCCAATCTCCATGGATCAGGAACATCAATGAAGTCGTTTCTAATTTTGTGTGACTTTTTTTTTAATTTATTATTTCATGTATATTGATTTAATTTGTTTATAAACATTTTATCGTAAAATGACAATATTACAGCACAATCTATCAAGCGAGTTGAATAAAAGAGAAGAGCTGAAACTAGGACTGGCGCGAGCAAGAGCTTCAATTCGCAAGGCAGCTTTGAATCGAAATCATTCATCATCAATCATCATGAAAAATCTTCCTCATGCATTCATCTATCGTAACCCTAGCGCATTTTATCAGTAAGCACTTGGCTTTAATTGTTTTCTAATTCACAACAAAGTATAGTTATTGATTAACATAATCAATTAATTTTACATTAAATTAAGCTTATAAAATGTCGGTGCTTTGCTTGTAAGTTACCACCAAGATAGCAAAACTCGTTACACTTGTATTCCATCATCAATTCTGTTTGTGCAATTAGAGAATTCTTGTAAATAAAGCAAGTGTGTGTGTGTAGTGCGGATTCAGCAGTCATTATTTGTTTTCTTTCATGGTTGATTACTTGATAGCCTGTTGCAAAAAAGCGTCGTTGCTTTTATGGTTTTGGATCGTCTTTTGAGGTGCTCCTAAGGGGTAAATACATAGACACCCCGGAGGTTTGGTCTAAGTAACAATCTCACCTCTGTTATTAATAAAGTAACATAGACACCCCCAGAATTGGAAAACATGGGATCTTAACACATCAAAATAGGGATCTTAATGTTACTTAAAATATCAAAATGGGGGTCTTTATGTTATTTTATGAATAACAGGGGTGAGTTTGGTACTTAAACTAAACCTTGGGGGTATCTATGTATTTACCCCGTGCTCCTAAATATCTCTTTCAACGGGCACTCTTGTTGCGTAGCCACAAAACTGATCTTGCCTATTAGCAACGTCAAACTGGGCATCTTCAGTAATATTTAAGATGGAAAACTTTACTAATATTATCATTAGGCTTATGATAAAAAATTTAAAATTTATTAATATTAATTATCAAATTAGTTAACATGAACTGCAAACAAAACGTTGAACTTATAAAATAAGATACGAAGTTCGTTATAAGTCAGAAATGTATAATATAGTATATTTGATTAATCCAAGATTGTGCCGGTTGTCGATCGATTGAACTTTTTTTTTCTTTCTTGGGAGGGGGAGCGGATCAGTTCAGGTGGTATAGGTGGTCCTCGCTCCCTGTCAAATATTTAGCCATGTGACTTAGTTGACTTTAGTTGATTTGTTTATATTTTGACTCTAAATAGCGGCTTGTCGTTGTCTAGAGTCATCATCAAGAAATTAAATTACCCTAGCTAGCGTTATTATGAAAATTAGCAACATCATAATTGTTGTTTCCAGTTTTTATTCCGATCATTTATTATTATAGAGTTATGGACTCCATTTTGACGCAATCAGAGAGTAAATATGCAAAACAGAGTACCCTTTGTCTTTGCCGAATGCTTTCAGTTAGCAAGTGGGTGCCCAAATCCTTTTCTTTTGCCAGCAATGTCATTTAGCACGTCAACATTTGATGGCATACAATGCTTCTTGTTTTTTTCACTGAAAATTTGCAGGAGTTACTTGGAGATGGAGAAGAGATTCAAGATTTATGTGTATGGCGAAGGGGATATACCCATAACCCATGATGGGCCGTGCAAGGACTTATACACGGTAGAAGGGAGGTTCATAGACGAGATGGAGACCGGTGATAGGAAATTCAAGACAAGTGATCCTCACCGAGCTCATGTTTTCTTCTTGCCTTTTAGTGTGACATGGATGGTCAAGTACCTTTACAAGCCTCTCACGTATGACCTCACTCCACTGAAGCAGTTTGTGAATGATTATGTTACAGTTGTCTCTACCAAACACCCCTATTGGAATAAAACTAGTGGGGCTGATCACTTCATGCTTGCCTGTCATGATTGGGTGAGTATCTCCAACTACATCTACTCATATCAAGGATTCTTCTTTTTGGGTTTCTCTTATGCTAGAAAACTTTAGCGTCTGCTTTCTCTTTTTCTTTTTTTTTAGCTTACATGTGTCTTCTTTCCGCAGATGGTGGGTTTCTTCCACTTGGGAGTGACTTATATATTTGTTTTCGTAAACTTTACGTCAGTCTTAAAAAACATTTATATGAACTTTGCGTAAGTGGGCACAAGTCAGCTTCTAAAGTACAATGAATGGCCATGCATTCAAGCATTAGCTGGCGGAGCCTAATGATTTAACATTCAGCTTTTGTTTCTTAAAATGATGATCTTGAGAAATTTGTATTATTTACATAGCTTTTGCTAGCTGAAAAGCAAAACCAGTCATTTGAACTCATAAGATAGCTTCTCAAATTTAACTCAAAAACTTCATTTCACAACCGTCGATATGAACTCTAATTTTTCTCTCCTTGCATTTCAGGGTCCTGAAGCATCGCGGGGACACCCTCTGCTGTTCAACACATCTATCCGAGTCCTTTGCAATGCCAACTCCTCCGAAGGCTTCAACCCCCAAAAAGATGTAACCCTCCCCGAAATCAACCTCTACGGCGGCGATATAGGCTCCAGGCTTCTCTCTCCGCCGCCCTTCAATGACCCGCGACGTTATCTGACATTCTTTGCCGGTGGACTCCACGGCCCAATCCGCGAAAACCTCTTGCAACACTGGAAAGGCCGTGACAAAGATATGCAGATTTTTGAATACCTTCCCGAACACCTAGACTATGACTCATTTATGCTCCAATCCAAATATTGTCTATGTCCAAGTGGGTATGAAGTGGCCAGCCCTAGAATTGTGGAGGCCATTTACGCAGAATGTGTGCCTGTAATTCTGTCGGAGAATTTTGTGTTGCCATTTAGCGATGTTTTGAGATGGGAGGCGTTATCGGTACAGATTGATGTGTCACAAATTCCAAGGCTGAAGGAGGTGCTGATGTCAGTTCCCGAGAAGAAGTATAGGAAGCTGAAGGAGGGTATAAAAGCTGTGAGGAGACACTTTGTGTTGCACCAGCCCACTAAGAGATTTGATGTGTTTCATATGATATTACATTCTATTTGGCTTAGAAGGCTGAATATGATATAGAAGTAGAGCTGCTTATAGAAATAGGATTTATAAAAATAGAAACAAAAAACAAATATTGCTGTTTCATTATCAACTAAAATTTTCTTTTCAGATAGTTGATCCCTTGAGTACTCCAAGATATCGACCTCTGATTCTTTTATTCCGTGCACCATTTATTTTTTCAGAGTTATCTTGGATTGTTATAGCTCATGACTTGTCTTCAATACAAGCCTTTTAAGCGCCAAGTTTACAACTTCATGGGTTCTTGGCATTTGCATGTCATTTGTATGATTTGGAGATGTTGTAATCCTAATCTTAATTATGTTATTCACAATAATTAATTCCAATTCTAATTTAATTAAAACATGTTATCCATTATTGTCAGCACTAGTTTATGTTCCAATTATTGAATATCCTCGTAGAAAACTTTCTTCACATATTTCCAAGGCTCGATCGTAAGACACAATTCATATTGATCTATGGATTACCCTGCAGCATCCGCAAACTTTCTCCTCACGATGTCATCGATACTACTTTTTATATCGAACTTTTAGTTGCCATATATAATAGTAACAAAAGGAATAATCTATCGCCAGAGAGTGATTCAGTGCTTTAATTTTGACTTCTTATTCTTTTCGTTGAGAGCTATTAGTTAAAAGATTTAATTGTTGGGTTATTTTTCATGAATAAATGTCAAATTGCATCACATTTACCGTGAGAGACTAATGTAGACTAGTTAATATTAGTTACATGGACTTTAACTAATTACGAGAATTAAGGCTCATTAATTTATCTCCTATTGGTAATTAGAAGATATTTCCACCATTTTACTTGATAAGATTTTTCTTTATTTTATTGAGTTTTACACAAAAGAAATATACATAAAAAAATATTTTGGCAAATCGGATTATATGTTCTATAACTCTAAAGAGCTTTCTAATTATAAATTATTAAAAAATATTTTTTAAATGATAATATTATTTTTTTTAAAATAAATCATATGAAGGTGTTTTGGATTTTTTTTTTTTTTAATTTTAAAAATGTAAAGAGTGAATATATAGGAGACAAATTTAAACTATACTTATTAGACATCAAATCTTCCAGAGTACTTACAATTACCAAATGATGCTAATATAATATTAATCACAAAATGCCAAAACTTGGACGCATGGCTTTCATCCTCTCCATAACAAATAATCAATTACAAATTATCACCGCATTAAGCCAAGCAAATGCCGAGGCATGTCATTAAAGCTTTGTTCACGCCTAAATGATGGCAGATGGCCACAATTCTCAAATTTATAATAGAAGAAATGTAATTTAAAATTTTGAATATGAGTTTTATATTTTTATTTAAAGGAATTAAAAATAAATTACGAATTTTGACATTAAATAAAAGATTTTAATATTAAAAAAATATTTGAATTTTAAAATATATTAAAAAAGTAAAACTACTGAAAAAGATTTTTTTTAAAATATGCCTAAAGTCTTTGTTTGTGAATTAATAATAAAAGTATCATCGGCTCACTTGCACTTGCAATTGTATGTGTTGGAGATTAATTAAAACGTATTACGTTGATTAATGATTAATATGTGAATTATGTATTGATGTAATGTATAACTCTTAAAATATTAAAGAGATATTATTATTACAACATGATATTTATTTTACAAAATGAATCAAATTAAGATTGAAATGATGCGTACACTTTGGAGCCATTTTGTGGAAATGAACCATTGATGAATGCATGCTTTAAAGCGGCTATGTTTGCATTAATATATATACACCGAGTTACAACCCTAGCTGCGTTTATTTTTGTACAAGTCTCTATATTTACAATGAAACGATCCAGCGATGGAGAAGGGCTTAGATGATCACTTGATGGGAATAAAGTTTTGAGAGAGACGTTCAAGCTGAGATTTGAGCATATACCCGAAAGAGAACCGGGACCTCTCTGCTGGTGAATTTGGCGTGGTTGGAGTATCGTTCTTCACTGCAAGATCAATTGGGCCCATTTCTTTCTTCATCGACTCAACGAAATCCATCCCCACTTCATTGCCTGAGATGTCTCTCAAATAGAATGCGTTAATGGACTTCTCTCCCTGCGTTGCTACGTCTGCTCGAACAACTGCTAGGCCATTTTCTCTTAGAACTCGAGTTATATCAGACAGCAATCCTACCCTGTTGGCTGCACATAACTCTAGTCTGACGCCCTGAATATGCCCAAATAATTAATCAATCATCGCTTTTGTATACAGTGAAATACTAAATTTAAAACAATTTTTAATTATTACAATAAGAATATATCGTATTAGCCCATATTCTTAAGACACATGTTAATGTTACTCACCTCACAAACTCGGCGCTCAATAGCAGCCTCTAAACATTTTATCACCCGTTCTTTTTCACCTTCTGTGTTCAGGGCATACCCGTCTATATGTCTAATGAAGTACTCCTGCAAATGTAATAAATTCACAGTTCTAGTAATTTAGGGAAGAAAATTGGGTCCAAATTTTGAAATTTTTCTGGTAATTAATTGATACCTGAAATGCATAACCTCCACGAGAGCCAACCGAAGCATGAAATATCACGTACTGCATGTCAGTGAGCGTGCAAACAGTGTCAAACATGAGCCTCGGCCTGTCCTTACACTCCACACTCACAATCGAATACCCCTTCTCATCACAGCTCTCTATATACACAAACGTCTTCCTTCCTTCCTCATCACTGTTCGGTCCTAACCCTATCATCGACGGGCTCATGGGCATGTACGGCCCATCAAAATCCCTCACAGAAAGCATGAGTTTGTGCAACCTTCTTTCCACATCAGTCTTGATGCCATCTCCCCCCGGACCACCGCCAGTCTTCACTTCCAGAGGATTGATGTGGGTCTCACTAGGGTTCTTCTCGGTGTTGGCGCGGAGCACGGTTGTTAGGTGATCCTCGATGGTGGAAAGACGATGAGGGTCGTTGATGGGGGTGTCAGTGGACTGATCAGAAACGTAGGCGACGCATGCCAGACGATCATTGTGGCTCCATGCATGCGCTTCCACAATGTTGCAATGAAGGTGGGCCAGGGCAGCAGATATCTCAGAAAAGAGACCGGGCCGGTCGGTCCCCGTCATCTCGATGGCTGTGTGCTGGCTGGGGTGTTCGGATCCATAAACAGCTTTGTTCGTATAGGTCTTTGCCTTGGCGGAGCCTGTTGTGATCTCCCCAGTTGTGCCAATGGCCTTATGCACATATTTTTTTTACATCAAAGCGTTTGCAATTAGCATGCATATAAAATCCAGTCAACATATGAATATTTTCGAAGTCACATGGTATATATTTTGTGTGAAATTGAAGTACCTGCTGGATATAGTTGATGACTTTTTGGTCTGTGAGTTTGTTGCCATACCGATCTTGAACGTGAAACACTGAAATAATAAAAGTTAAAACACAATATTCAGTTCCAATTAAACACTGACAAATTATTATAGGTGATTGTAAGAATAAAAATTTGGATGAGTAAGTGGGTTGAGAAAATGAAGAAAGAATTGACAATTTAGCATTAAAACTTGAAAAAAAACAAAAAAAAGAAATCGTAACTTGACGTATGAATGGTGAGATATACCCATCTAAATATAGCAACCTGAATATATATGTTTGTCTTACCTGATTATTTCTTTATTGTGAAATCTTATGGGGTGTAGTGAAAGACGGAGAATACGGTTTGGTGAGATTTTATTAGGTTAAATTTCAAATTATGGAACTAAAATATAGAAGTCATCGTCACATTACCATCCATAAACCAGCCTGCATCAGAGGAAATGTAGCCCTTTGAGATAGTGAGATTCATGTCTGTCAAAACTTGAACCAGTTCAAGGAGGAGACCCTGCTTGTTCAAACTATCCACCTTTACTACGGTGGAATCTTCCATGCTTTCATTGTCAATGCAAACTCTACACCTGTAAAGTAAAACGACAATGTTGCATGTAGCTTCATCAACCGCTGAGAACTCTCTGTGTTGTGTGACTGATGACCAAATGGAACATGCATATACGTTTAAAGTTAAAGGATTACTTACATCGGGCCATATATCCTCTCAGGGAGCTTATCAAAATCAGGATCAAAGTAAGGCCAGGAGAATTTCTTCATGCCGCGACGAAAAATTAATCAAAACACACCTAAATCAAATTGAAGAAGAAATATTTGGTAAAACACTTTTAGCTATTCAATATGAAATCAATAATTTAATTTACATTTATAAAAGTAATCATCTTGATGTTATTTATATCATAAGTGACCATCGGGTAATTACTTTGACATATATGATAAAAACACTACATTGCCCTAGAAAGGAAGATAAAAACTAATTTATCTCTTTCTGTTTGACAGCTAACGACTATTCATATTTTCGATTAAATTTCCAGGCGGAAACCATTCTAGTGGAATCTGTGTTGACTAAAATAAAAACACCCTTTGTGATTGCATGCACGAAATATTTCGAAGTCTATATATGCAATGCATGCACGCATTTCAATATATATATATATATATATATATATATATATATATAAAGTTGGAAGAAATTAAGAAGAAGAAAATATAGCTTACAGAAGATAGTACGACGATGATGATTGCAGAGAATTAAAAAGATGGAGCAGAAGAGAGAGAGAAGTGTCTCTCCCTTGAAGAAATAAGAAAATGATGAAAGGCTGCTCTTCTGCGAATTTAAGTAGTTGGTAGAAGAAGGAAGGAGAGGAGAGAAGGCTATTACTATTCGTGTGATCATGCAAGTAGCTTATAAATAGATGTAAAAGAACGTGTGAAGGAGATTAAGAAGAAGAAAAATCATAGAAGTATGTCTGAGAAGGGACACGTAGAAAGTCAAATAATTATTATCGGCCACGTTTTTGTAATGATTTTGTCGTCTTAGGTTATTCTCGTATGGTATGGGCCAGGCAAGAATCATTCGTACATGTTTCCCGAAGATTAAGGGATGTAAATTTTACTTTTCTTCTCTCGATCTCTTTCTCCATGATCCATCTATGTATGCAACTTCCTAGCCATGCTCACTACATTCAAATCTAGTAGATGCATCTTTTACATTTTAACACTACACAAAGACTCCCTTACAATTTAACATAAAACAATATTAATTAAATCTCTTTTATGTATGATATCTTTATTAAATTGTATGCAGATAATAATATAATTAGGTTGCATATCTTGTATTTGGATAAAAATTTAATAGTTTTAGAATAGATGAGCACTGACTTTTCTTCATTAAGATATTAGTGGAAGTAAAAACATTAGCTCAAAATGCATGCAAACCCACATTTCAAATACAAACAGTTCATAGAGTGGCCAGTGCAACAAATTAGGAAGCCAGCTAGGAAATCAACCCTTCTGGGTTTTGACTTTTCATGGAAGGAAAAAAAATGCTTTCGTGATCAAATAGGAACTCTCTTGCTTTTAGTGTCCAAGAAATGTCAATTGGCCTAATCAATTGCAAAACAATTGACGTAAGCTAGATATGATAAAGATTGTCAGTGGAATTACCATTATCTGCTAATTCTTACGGATTTTATCCTACTAAACGTGTAAACTTCTTAACAAGATAACGCTGTCCAATCTATCTGATGATTATCCAGCCGCGTCACTAGGTTTCTTCTGCTAAAAGAGATCACCAATAACGTTACATGAACCTGATTACGATTGTGATCACTGATCACCTTGCTACTACGTCAAAGAGAAGGCCGAGAGATTGTTTTACCAATGTTAGCCCCACTAGGCCTAGCCCAGAAGACAAAATCAAATGAATTTACATTTTAACAGGAGCCGAAGCTGATCCCCCCGTGCAATTCAATTATTGCTCTTTTATTCACCAAAGGCACTTGGATAATACCTGTAACTGTAACTAGGCGAATCAATGTGCGTATATTTCCTAGTAATATATTATTTTATTATAAACGCCCCCGCCGCCCCCCCAAGTATTAAAGCCGCGTAGTTGGTACCTTAATCCTCAATCGCTCCAACTTGGACAAATATGACATAAAATCGGCTCCAGAAATAAGATAAAGAGGACAGAGAAATAACAAAACTTTTCAAAGGCCTATAATTAACTTTATGAAAAAAGAAAAAATTAAGTATGGCATTCTGCAACTGTCAGTTCCATTGGACACACTCCAGCGAACCAATTACCAGAACACTATCCACCCAATTTCCAGTGATCCAACAGTCCTACCAGTCAAGATGCCAATTTAAGTAATTCAAAAATAAACATCTCATCATACTGAGATGTCACCCAGCTCTATTAGGCCAGCAAATAACTTGCCATAAAAGACGGAACCTCTGTCACCTAATCAAGTATGGTTGAACCAGGGTCCAACAGCACCATTCACATGCCCATTGCTGTGGATCCCGACACCATTTGGGATTAGCGACGGAGGCAATCCAACCGCCATGGGAGGAGGTGCAGTTGGATACAGTCCATGATTGTGTGGAAGAGTGTGAGGGCTCACAAGAGGACTGCCAGCAGGACTCCCTTTACATTGTTGGAGGGCATGGATTTGCCTAAGCCCTTCCTCGTGAATACGTGCCAGTGTCTCCAACTCCTTCATTGATAAAGCTTCCAAACCAGCACCGTATAGGGGGGCATGTCGTGACATTTCTTCTTGAAGCTGAGCCTCAAGGGTGTGAATATATTGCTGGAAAAGAACCAAAATAAAAGGTTATATGGCAGTTCGAAACAAGAATGATTAAGCACAGAAAATAGAGAATGCTATTAATGAAAACGTGAGAGATCATAAGCTAGAAACCTGGCAGGTCTGCAACTTTGATTCCATGCCATCAATATATGCTTCACATCGAGCAACCTGCTCTTCCTTCTCCCTCTTTTCTCCTTCAGTTTGCCCAACTGTTTGTGTCAACCGTCGAACTTCATCCTGAAGTGACTGACAAATTTCTTCTCGGGTCACATTCTCCGTGGCATATCGTTTCAATTCATCATCAAATCTTTTCCTTGCAGCTTCAGCGCTCTTTAATCTTTCAGCCAGAGCATTTTTCTCCTTTACTACTCTCTGACACATTCACAATTTTTTGTTAGAAAAGGAATCAAAACATTTATTTATGTAATAAGGCAGAACAAGTGAGAACTCAATTATCAGAGTAGATGAATGCTACCCCAACCTAAGCACTTCCAGAGGAAAGAAAATAAGAATTGTTAAATAAAATAACTTTATCAACATAAACAGGAGAAGTTTTGTCATATATGCAAACTTGTTGATTAGAAAATCTTTCATTGATAAAAAAAATTTAAAGGACCTTTGTCATACAAATCGCATGTCTAGTCTCATAGACTTAAATGGTTGGGAGCTACCACTTTGCTCCAGAGGACAGGGATGGATGACATACAAATGAAAGAATACAACCTTCACTGTCAAATACTTACATAAGGATGAGAAAAGCAATAGTGTTCAATAACGTTTGAATAGAAACAGCTACTATTCAACAAACTACTCAAGGAAAAGAGTTATGTACTACCTTCAATTCATCACGTTTCCTGGATTTCAATTGGGAGAGTTGATTCTCTGCATCATGAAGACGATCCTGAAGAACCTTTTTCTCAGCACTGAGCTTTGCAATTTCATCATCCCGCTCGGAACGAATCCACTCGAGCTGACTTTCAACTTCTTGTATTTGTTCAGAAAGTTCCTTCTTCTCACGAGCAAAGCGATCCATCTCAGCCCTCATTTCAGACTGTCAAATAATATAAATGGTGTCAATTCTAATACCCCAAACATTAAAGATGTATAGTGATTCTCCATATCTTATCATCAAATCATATGAAGTACCTTGAGACGATTGTTTGTGGCCTCAGATTCAGTCAACTTTTGGGAGAGAATATTTTTTTCCTTAACCATATTTGCCATTTCAGCCTTCCTCTCTTCACCCGTACGAACAATTTCATCTTCACAGGCACATAACTGGTGCAAAAGAGCTACCCGACCTACATTTGCAAGTTCAGCAATCTCCCGCATCATGCTCAGAACGTGTCTAACAATTTCTTGCTCCTCACAGACCAGAATAACCAAAATTTCCAAGTCTAAATTTACTTCACGACTACTCCCTGTAGTGCTGGTAGCACGGTCAACCAGCCTCTTCAGCATCCTACCACGGTAGCACTCATCGGGATACCATTTTAACAATATTGTATACAGCATCTTCACAAACCCCCTAACACGAAGGTCTCTAGAGAGGGACAATGTCTCAGCAAGACCAAGAACACAAGTAAAGTCATCACGTTGGACTCTTAGCTCATTGCTTTCTCCCTCTACCACATCTGTATGCTGAAAATTATCAGCAACATATCTGGCATGAAGATTCAGCCTCTGAGAAAGGCGCCTTTCCAAGACCATGGCTACACATTGAGCCACAATGGTTCCTCGAGCTACAGCTTTCTCAAAGGTTTGAGCAGCTTCATGAGCAAGGCAAGGTATAGATAACATCTCAATCAGGATGTAAATATCTGAAAAATGACAGGTAGCACAGAAGGCCTGGTCATCCACTGCATGCAGCCTCTCGGTAGCAGGCCCATTCTCACCAAACAAGAAGAGCCCACAAGGCATTGTTGAACAATTTTCACCAAAATCATCATCAGAATCAATTTCTCTGAGTATGGTCTCAGCAAGATCTCCCCAACTATTTACAGTTTTACTTAAAAAATCAAGGACACAAGGAGACACCTCTACACCCAAATTTTTAAGCCTAACACGAACTGATCTAACCTGCAGTTGAGAACACACAAAGTTACATGTGCTTACAGAAAATTATGCAGAATAACAGAACATGATAATCAAATGTGCAATGCGTACTGCATCAGGAAGACGTTGGCACTGGAGTGCCACTTTAAATATAAAATCTATGGTTGCTGCTAGTGGTTCATCATTTGAGTCCGTTAAAAGCTCCAAAGATTGAAATAAAACACGTTCCCAGACTTCACTGCCACATTCCAGTTGACTGAGGGCACCAAAAACCTGATCAATAAAACAATGATAACTAAGCAATGAACGCTGTAGCATAGAATGGACTTTTTCTGTATGAGAAACTATGAAAACACACCCCAATGAGGCACAATAAACTAAAAGGAAAGAAGACCTCTGCAAAGCTATCTTACAGGTATCCTTAGTGCAGGCTCAGCATCTGGCTTTTGAAGCCGTTCAAGAAGTGAACACGCAGCCAACGGGTGCTCTGAATGCTCAACCAATTTGGGTACCAAAGCAACTAGGTCTGGTTGAAGATGCTTAGGAGCTTTATCCAATACAAGAGAAATCTTCTGTGCGGACTGTGGACGCCGTCTTGGCTCAGGACAGCCCTGTGGAACAGCTCCATCAAGGGCTCTCAGTGAATTTACAATCAATCCTAAGAGCTCCTCAGATTGCTCCGGCCACTTGGTCTGAAAAATTTTGGTCAGAAGTTAACACAAAAGAATTAAGCCAGAATGTTCATCAATTGTGCAATCAAAACTCATACCTTAGCACGAAGAGAAGCACTTTCCAAAGAGCCACCAGCAGATGTTTCTGGTGGACAAATAGGCTTTCCAGGCAGTGCTTTCTCAGGTATATCAATCCCATTCACGTCAGAACTTTGCACAGCAGATGTACTGCTACTATCATCCACACCAGAATCCAATCTCTCATATACTGGAAATGGGGCAGATTCTGTTGCTCCGTTCTCCCTATCAGATTCCAATGGCCTGGCACCCCCACTGCCATCAAGAGAAGGTTTTGAAGTCGCCTCAGAAGAATCATCATAAGAACTCTCTTCTGAAGGTTGGCAACATTCGACCATGATATCCAAAAGTAGATCAATAATAGCTTGCTGCAAAACTTTAACTCCCATCAACAAATTCATCACACTGGGGGAAGATTCATCAGTCTCTGTGACCTTTTTTCCATCATTACTGCTAGAGAGCTTGGTTGGTAAAAGTAAGCGTTTTGCTTTAGCTGGGTCATCAAGGTAAACTCGAAGTCCAGTCAGGAAACCAGCAATTGCACCAGCATCCATCAAAAGCTTTTCTCTTAGAGTAACCTGTGGCTGTGAAGGATTATCTCCATATGTGAGGTGAAATCCAGCTCTCGAAAGAAGATTTCTAACAATATCTTCTTCATCTCCACTTATCCCCTCACTGTCTTCAGAATCAATGAGTTCATCAGGATCTGTTGTCAAAGCATCCTGATCATCCTCAGAAGCCAAAACCTGACAGATAAATGAACACAAGTGAAAAAATGTTGCTTTTGATTGGGTATATATATGGTTACAAATAATAATAATAATATCCCCAAATTTCATAACCATGCAAATTTGAGCTAAAACATCTAATGCATGTACATCAATGAAGGTGTTATACACTGACCAAAAAGTGGAATGCATTCCATAGTAGTTGAAACCACAAATATACACAAGAACAAACAAAAATGAAGCCAGGTAAGAAAAAGATAAAACTTTACAAAAACAAACATGAGATATGCAACTAGTTCTACGTTGGTGAAATCTCTTCTGCAACTTGTGGGTTAGACATAGAAAACTCTGGCCGTATATGCATGCTTATAATCTTCCATGAAGAATTAATCTTATCAGGGTATAAATCAAGTTATAGAGGACATGACTATAATATAGACCCCTTCACTCGTTTTGGCAATTCATACATATCCAAGTCCATATAAAAAATAAAGCAGCATATGGAAGGGTTAGCATGGATTCTGTGAAAATCATCAGCCCCATCTCCTAGTCAATCCAACAAGACCTATTAGCACCAATACGTCCAAACATACCAATAAGTGAACTAACATAACTTGTAGATCAAGAATGGAAGGGCCAAAAAAAAAAAAAAAAAAAATTGAGCAGGCACATAACCACTAACCTCCAGATCTGAAAACTCAAACCAAGGACAGCAATCCAAAATTTCACAAACAAAAACAACTGTGTCACGCATGAGAAAGCCTGCATCTGCTTCCAACATATCAGACACCTTCATGAATTGCAAAACAGAATTGTTCCATGTCTTTGTACAAATAGAAGACTCCTTCCACACAGTCTTGGCTGGATTCTTTTGATTCACCACAGCCATTCTGTATCTAACCCAAAAGTTTTTATCTGGATCACTACCAACTGATTGATCACTCTCTAAATATATACAGATGGTGTCAAATGACTCATAAACACCTGCATCATGAAGCAACTAAATGTCAGTCAAATAAAGGCAAATACTGGAACTGCATTGTTACTTTTGAGTGGAGAGAAGTCAAGAGGCCGCTCACCAATCCGCAGCTCACATCCACCGGCTTGAAAGAATTTGCTAAAGATTTTTCGAGTTTCCATTATTTCCTTGAAGGACAAGAAGTTCTCCACCTTCCACGTAAATGAACTTTTTTTTCCAACCCTGTCTATTTGGCTACCAGCATTGGCAGGCTCAATATCCTGATCGGTAAAATCTTGCATTATTGATGTCTCTTTCAAAATGAGAACCTCTGCTGAGAATACAACAGTGTCCTGGACAAGAAAACCAGAATCTTGATCAAAGAGACTAGTAAGAGTCACAAATTCACGCCAACCCCAATCCTTAGCTGCTTTGGAATAACGATTCTGAGATTCCTTTGTGACGGATTTCTCCTCCATTCTTTGGTTCACAACTGACAAACGATGACTCACAAAACAGCTCCAATCACTAGAAGTATTTCGTGAATCCATAACTTCAAGAAACACTGAAAGGTGACATGGTGGCTGAGACTGCCCTGATACCATCAAGTACAAGGGAAACCTAATTAAGTACTCTCTTGCAAGCTCAAACTAAGCCAGCTCATATAATTTGAAATTCCAAGGACCAAGTACAAGTGAAAAGCCATAAATGCATGATGGCATATCACTTCCTCAGGAGAACCTGAGCAACAACATTAATTAATTTCAAAGCCTCAAAGATGGAATATTAATTAGACCCAAGCATTCAGATAAAATTTTAGCATTGAAAAATTGCCAGCACTTACACTTTCCTAGGCACAATGCAAGCAAGTGTCATCCAAGCTCAAACAATTTCAAGCGCAAAAATCAGAGTACAAATGATGAGCCAAATGAATGTTACACTGCTCCAACACCATGAATCATTATGAAAAATTTTCACCCAACCACTACCCTAAGCAGCTATGAACCTGGCTCAAACAAGTTAAAGAAAAAAGGTCATCCCTCATCAATACGAATAATATAGGCACATCTAGCCCTCATTTATCCATATGTTAACAGTCCACCTCATAACAAAAAATTGTACCAATCAAAGTAGCCTACTGAAATCTATGAAATGACACAATGAAAAGATATCAACAATACAACCAATCAACTACAATGAGAGCCTTTACCTCTGGGATAAACAATGAGACGGCAATCTCGGTTGCCAATCTGAAACCTCCTGCTCTTGATGCAAAGCCCCGTAATTTTCCTCTTCTTCAAAAGATCCTTCAACCTTGTGAAATTCTCGATCCTCCAAGTAAACTTCCCTATATGCCCATCGGACTTCCTCATGCCACTACCACTCCTCCATCCAATCAACCCCCCATTTTTCGAGAAGCTACTCAACTCCTTGATCACATGGAAGGATGTACTGAACACCGCAGTGTCATCCACTAAAAACCCAGAATCCGGCCCAACAAAATCCACCATCTTCATGTAATCATTCCATCCCAAACTCGTATTGTCCCCACTCTTATTATCTGCAGCAAACCTCCCGTATGAGTCCCTGTGCATGTGATTGGAACCCGGCTTTTGATTCAATACCGACATTCTGAACAAACACCAGCAACTCCGATCGGATACCACTGTCTTCTCCATATCCTTACTCTCCAAACACATTGACAAATACTCCTGCCCGTTAACTGAGCTCTGGTACACACTAATCCTCAAATTACACTCTCCAGCTGGGAAAACCGGGCTCATTATTTTCTGCGTCTTGATCATTTCTTTAAACAAACTAAAATTATGCACTTTCCAGGTGAATTTCCCACTCAATACATCAGATACCGGACCCGCAACCACCGAGGATGATATCATAGACGGTGATTGCAACTCATTATTATCACGCGTGAAACTAACAGATTCATTTAAAATTAAAATATCGGCAGTGATTAAAACGGAATCGTTATTCAATAAATAACCTAATTTGGGATCAAAAACAGTAGAGGAAGGGGTGAAATCGCACCAACCATGTGATTTCTTTTTGCTAGAGAATCGATGCCACGAATCACGATGTATCGTTTTCGAATCGTCCGATAGGTTGACGATGGCCAAACGGTAGCTGGCGAAGCAGTCCCATTTCGACGACGAAGTGCCGCGAGGGTCCATGATTTGAAGGTATATCGATATGTAGCCAGGCAAAGCTTGAGAGTCTCCTTTCGGATAAACTAACAAACGGCAATCATAACCGCCTACCTCGAAGTACTTGCTCCACAGAGCCCTAGCTCTGATTCGTGGAAAATTGTGAACAGTCCATCGGCAAATAGCCGAGTACTCTCCTCGACGATCGACGGTCACGGTTTCTTGGGCCCCACCGCTCCCGTCCCTCGGCCCCACGGATAAGTCTTCCACCCCTCCTGCCGCTGCTAAGAATGATTGAGGTTTTTCGGATGAGGTGGCGGCCTGTGATTGCTCGGATAAAGATGACGATGATGAGACCGCCTCAGATGAACTCTGCTTCATTGTTCGTTCTCTCCTTTTAGGGTTTTTGGCTCTCTCTGTAAAGCTTTTTTATGTTTTGCTTTTTTGATTAAAAAAAAAATATTGAGAGAGAGAGAGGAGTTCTCTAGAGAGAGAGAGAGAAAGAAAGGGTGATGTTATGTGGTTAGAGGGTAAGAGAAGGAGGCCTTCGACATCAGGGGCGCACGATAGTTAACCTGCGCTGCTCTTTTTAAGTTTGTCTTTTATGTGTAAGACGAGGTGCTGTGTTGCGTTGCAGGTGCTGATTCAGTACGGGTGAGACCGTTTTTGCAACATAAGGTATACATGACTTTGCCGTTCGCTGGGTGGACTCTAGAGTACAAGTGCGCTTTGGCCCACTAAGGATAGTCCAGTGGATGACGCACGTGCCGATGCAAATAGACATGGACACAGTATCTTCTCTTAGGAACACGTCAGCATTACCCGAAAACCCTATTGGATTCGGGCCCATGCTTATTTGATCATCGTATGTATTTGAAGGAAATTATATTGTTTCGGTTTTCAACCGTTGAAATGAAATTGATGAACATCAAGCGGTCATGACATAAGTGCTGTGCTGTGCTGTGCGGCGTGAGGGTCGTAGATTGGTAGGATCCAGATGGTGTTTTTGACGTTACGTGGCCCCCATCAGAACGAACCTTGGGTTGAGGAAATCAGCATTCCCAACTACGTACAACTTGGCCCCAAAAGAAAAGGAAAGAAGGGAGGGAGAAATTCGTCATTCAGTGAAAATTTATTTTCAGAATTGAGGTACATTTTTAAATTTATGTCACCAGGGCTTGGGCCTATTTGATACCATGAGCCTAGGTAAGGGTATTATGATAAACCGGCTTTGGAAAAATCTGAGCCCAAACAAATCTAAGAGACCGTTGATCCTTGCAAAAGCAGCAGTCTTAGGTCGCCCAAATCCATGGAACATCGCTAGTCGCTAAAAGAGGTGGGGTAGCCACGTATAATTGTCTAATGGGTAGTCTTAGCATTAAGAGTATCCTAAATAGGACTATACTTGGAAAACTTACACACACACATCCAAGTGAATGAAAAAATCTCATCCCCGTTTTCTATCTTCTTACTTTGAAATCTTACATTTTTTTCCCCTAAATTTTTTTACATTTTAGGCCGTGTATATTATAATAAGCTTAATTACAAGATTCAGAATAGTATTGAAAAAATAAAATGTCCAAGACCCACGACTTTTTTTATTAAGTTCACATCTAGTAGACCTAAATGTTGTTTGCTATCTAAAACAAGTTTTAAGTTTATATTAGCATTTCAACCTTCACACGAGATATTTAACTTGATGAGTTTGTATTACTAGTGAAGTATTAATACATACAAGCAACATATGTTTGGCTAAACAAAATGTCATTGAAAAAATTAAAAATGATATAAAAAATAATTATTCATACAAAAAATTAACATATTAAATTACAACAAATTGATTATATATATAAAATAATTCGAAATAATAATATTATGTTTTATCGAAACTTTAAACTTGGTATATACTTGATTTTTAAATTTTCTAGATTTTCAGATATAACGTTACAAGGAAAAATATGTGAGAAAGTATTTTATAAATAAAAAGGTCTTGATGGAAAAGATATGTTAAGATTATATATAATTAGGATACTTATATATTTGAAGGTATTTACTTTGACCCTAGTAAAATTTTAAAAAAATACTTAATTTTAGATTTTTGTTAAATTAATATTTATCTCAAAAAATTATCACTATTTTTATAAAAATTAACACTTACCTCTTAAAAATATGAAAAATAAATATTTATTTTTTAGAGATAAATATTAATTTAATAAAAATTTAAAGTTAAATATTTTCTCAAAATTTAAAAAAAGTAATTTCCTTATATTTTTGTCTAGAAAAAGAAAAATGGATATAGGCTGATTACTGGTAGCGAAGGGAAGGCACCAATAGAAAGCACACTACTCTCATGTTACTCACACAATCCACACGTGTCAGCAGACCAAATCGAAAGATCTGTGAAACCTCTGTAAGCCCAGTGTGACTCGCACTTTCCTTCAGCGCCAACTCGGAGCAGTGACTCAGTCTCCCTGATTTTCATCTCTTTCACTGATTCATACCTCGGCTCAGTAAATCGCTGTAAGATCGTCGAAGATTTACCTTTAATAACTCTCAATTTCAAAATTTAACTCCAAATTCTCAGTTATAATTTCACTTAGGGTTTCCATTTCGATCGTTAAGAAAAGCTTTTGTATATGGCAGATACTCACCTTCACCTTCATTCGATTAATGTTGAGTTCATACTGGTAAGAGTTGTTAACTTTGAAATCCAGCTTAATCCAATCATTAACACTAAACTTAAAACTTGTACGACTCTTATCACTCATAGAAGTAAATTATGTTCTTTAAAAAAAAATTCCTTGTTTTGGTTTTGAATTATATGAGTAAATTGATAAATGGTTTTGCTGGACTAGGTTGTTATGCTGGTGTGTTTGGACACGGGCTGGAGGTAGCATTAAACTCGATTAGAGGGATGTTTTGAGCTTGTTTTGGTGCTTAAACCATGCCAAAGGGTTTGAAGTGAAGGTTTTATTACCAACTTCTTGTAAATTTTGTATCAGTTTTCCGTTAAAAGTTTGAGCTTGTACATATGTGACATGGCTGAACTTTAAGTTCGAGTAAGAGAAGTACCGGCTATATCGAAAGAGATTTGAATTTGAGTAACATTTGTCTTCAGTATCAATGCTAGCAGCAGTGAAGGGGCAGTTGATTTATACTAAAATTACTGATTTGGAGCTTGGAAGTGTTTGCTCTCTATAGTTCATATTGCCTACTTTCATGGTTTTGTTGATTGCCATGATTCAAGAGTTCTGGAGCAATTCATCTACATGCATACACATTGCTGTACAATGCATGGTATATTTTGATATTAGGGCCTCGTGGGTCTTATTGGTTCAAAGTAGGATTTGCATCTACCCTAAGCATTATTGAACTGGACTTGGTTGGCTGTTGTAATTTCCGTTCGGTGTTCCCTACGAAACATGATGAAAAAGTTGTTCATGTTTACGTTCTCCTTAAATTTGTGCACATAGTTAGAGTTTACAGATTGCGTTTCTATTATGTTGAAATTTGAATGTTACCTTTAATTTGTATTCAGATGGAAGAAGTTTGTCTCAATAGTGAGCCGGTGTTTGATGATGGCGATGAGTATGATGATGGAGACTGTGGTCTGGAACACAATGATGAAGCTGGTGAAACTCATGCAAAGAAGGAACCACCACAACCTACTGTGGGCTTGGAATTTGATTCTTTTGATGAAGCTTATGATTTTTATAATGTTTATGCAAAGGAACAGGGTTTTGGTATTAGAGTAAGCAATTCATGGTTTAGATCAAAGAGAAAAGAGCGATATAGAGCAAAACTTAGCTGCAGCAGTGCAGGTTTCAAGAAAAAGAGCGAAGCCAATAATCCAAGACCAGAGACAAGAACTGGTTGTCCCGCAATGATAGTCATTAGACTCATGGACTCTAAAAGGTGGAGAATAGTTGAAGTTGAGCTCCAACACAACCATCCTGTGAGTCCACAAATCAAACGGTTTTATAAATCCCACAAAAGAATGATTCTTGCAGCTAGAAGGGCCCAACCCCCACCAGAGCCTGTTACTGAAATACATACTATTAAGTTGTATCGAACAGCTGTTGTGGATACTGTGTGTAATGGGTGTGCAAGTATTGATGAAAGAGAGAGTTTGAACCCCATTGATCACTCTAAACACTTGGAACTTAAAGAAGGAGATGCACATGCTGTTTATAACTACTTCTGTCGAATGAAGTTGACAAATCCAAACTTCTTTTATTTGATGGACCTTGACGACGATGGCCGCTTGAGAAATGTCTTCTGGGCTGATGCTAGGTCCAGGGCTGCATGCGGTCTTTTCTGTGACGTGGTTGCAATTGACACAACCTGCATCGCTAACAAATATGAAATCCCTCTGATTTCATTTATTGGTGTTAATCACCATGGACAACATGTGTTGTTGGGATGTGGCTTCCTTGGACATGAGTCAGTAGAGTATTATGTTTGGATCTTCTGGGCATGGGCAAATTGCATGCAGGGCCAGACTCCTCAAGTTATTATCACTGACCAAAGTAAACCCCTGTGCACTGCCGTGTCTGATGTTTTCCCAAAAGCTCGTCATTGTTATTGTATGTGGTATATTATGCAGAGAGTTCCAGAGAAGTTAGGAGGATTGAAGGGGTATGAAGCAATTAAATTTCAATTGAACAAAGCTGTTTATAATTCTTTGAAGATAGCTGAGTTTGAAACTGCTTGGACTGATATGATCAAGCGTTACGGGCTTGGGGATAATAAATGGCTCCAAACACTCTATGAAGAACGGCAGCGGTGGGCTCCCGTTTACTTGAAAGACACATTTTTTGCAGGAATGATTCCCATCCGAGAAAATGAGAGCCTGAGTGCATTTTTTGATGGTTATGTGCATAAACATACATCTTTTAAGGAATTTGTTGATAAGTACGATCTAGCTTTACACAGGAAGCAAATGAAAGAAGCCATGGCAGATCTAGAGTCAAGAAATTCTTGCTTTGAAATGAAAACGAGATGTAATTTTGAGGTGCAGCTCTCAAAAGTCTATACAAAAGACATTTTTGAGAGGTTTCAGACAGAAGTTGAGGGAATGTGCTCTTGCTTTAACACAAGACAGGTGAATGCTAATGGGCCAATAATAACATACATAGTAAAAGAACGAGTTGAAATTGAAGGAAACGAGAAGGAGGTTAGGAATTATGAGGTGTTGTACGAGACAAGTCAGGTTGATATCCGATGTATATGCAGTTTGTTCAACTACAAAGGTTATTTGTGCAGGCATGCATTGAATGTTCTCAACTATTGTGGTGTTGAAGAAATCCCATCTCGCTATATTCTGCCAAGGTGGAGTAAGGATTTTAAGCGCAGGTGTCTTCTTGATCATGACTTCGGTAATGTTGATGTGTATAACCCAATTTACTGGTATAATCAGCTGTATAAATGTGCCATTCCAATTTTGGAAGAAGGAGCACAATCGCAAGATCATTATAAGGTTGCATTGCATGAATTGGAGGAGTTGTTGAACAGATTTAATCTTGTAGAGGATAATGTAGTATAATAGACTCTAAAGATGTGATATCCAATGTTTTTCAACTAGTAAGTATACAAGGTCTCTGTCATGTTTACGGACTTTTCTCTGTACATTTAATGTATATGCTCTCTCTCTCTGCATTTCACAAACAGAGAGAAGCGCGAATAATAGGTTAAAAATGCTTCTATATTCTTGTTGTCTGAGACGTCCTAACTTCTCTGGCAAATAGCAAAATCCACCATGCTGAGTGCCTGTGGAACTTGGTCCTTAGAAGTTATTGACGATATTGTTTATGGTAAAAGTTAAAAATTCAATAGTTATGAAGAGTGGAGCTGACACTGTCAGGAATCGTTTAAAGAGAGCATACTTAAAATGACATTTTTGAGTGCGGACATTCCAGAGAGATTATACTTGTTTGAATGATTTAACCTCTGTTTCATGCCATTATTTATAGTGACTACGTAGCAATAAACCTCTTCTTCAAACTTGATTCGAACCCTGTATTGGAGTTGCTTCGGAAGCACTTACTGGAAGTTGAGTTACTCGGGCTGAGCCCTGCATGGTTCACGACTCAAATCTGACCTTAGTCAAGCTTATATGTTTTAGCCTGATACACGAACATTTTCACAATAAGATCAGAACGAGGCATCATTAAAATTTATAGCCTAGGAACCAAATAATTGAAACCTCTTTTCGATTATACGTATGTAGTACACATCCTAATGGAAATATACCTACATTTAAAATGGTTTATCAACATTAATGTTATAATTACCCTGTATACAGTTACTTCTTTTTATTTTTTATTTTTAAAGTTCTTGTTCACCAAATTATTGGATATTCCTTGATCTCAGAGTTGGATATCAATTTCTTGACTACACATTCTTCCCCACAAAAAATTGGGTAAGTGATGATTTTTAATTAAATCATGGTCAGATTCTTATGAAAATGAACATGACCAATTCTCTATCCGGAGCCTTTGAATTGCTTTTCACCGCTACCAGACGTGGTATCCACTAAGTGTACTGAAAAGGCAATATATTACATATACAAACACAAAAAGAAATTATACGTGGAAATTAAATTTGTTCGAAATAAATCATCCAAATTTACGGTAGAAGAAGAAACTAAATGGAGACGTCAGTGATAAAGATTTTACACCAAAAAATGAGTCTTTAATAGATATAATAACATCAAGTGATTCAAGCCATACAATCGGACTAAATTGTTTTAATTGTTTCTCCATATGCGACACTCACACAAGTGTGCACGCTCAAGATAATTTCCAGAACTTCACAAATTCACATAGCATAAACGAACCTAGTAGAAGTAACAACAGAAAAAATCTCGTACGCCCAAAAAGAAGTGGGGAGAAAAAAAAAATGCAAATCTCAAACAAGACTAACCCAGTAACCCTCATTTCAGGCAGGAAGGTAGAGTAAGCCCATGGCAAACGAAAGCCAATACAACGTAAACAATCACCAAGATAAGGACAATCAGCGCTACCCTGCAAGATACAAAGTAAATTAGTGGTCTGTGTCTCATCCATCTTACATGTCTCTTCTATTTTCAATTGGGTCAGTGGAAACAAATGCAACCTAAATTTAGGATAGCTCAAGGAAACACTTATTATGCATGACTATTATAGTTATATGTCTCTTATGCAAATAGTCATAAAATACAAGTTCAGAGAACATACGTAAGCTGGACATTCCTCCACCATACTGTGCTTCTGAAACGACGAGCTTGCTTTCTGAAGCGGAATGTATTCCCTTGCATATTAGCAGTTTTATCAACCAACAATTCCAAGCGATCACCTCTCTCTAGAACTTTGTCAATATTCTCTATCATGACATTTCGTACCTATAAAATACTCGATTGACAGATTTGCACCGTTATAACTGTACTAAATTTGAAAGATTTAAGCGAAAAGCCCTCAACTTTAATTTTTTTGTTATGCATTACATTTATGTAAGTTGAATTTAATTTGAAAATTTACAAGCTGTTAATACAGGCAGCAATCTAACAAGAATTTCATCTTTTATACACAAAGGGTATTACCAAATTCATCTTTTATATACATCATTCATTTCAATTGACTAACATAGCTGGTTAGTAGCACCAAAAGGGCCATAAAATACTATATCTACAAGAAACTGGTTTGACTAAAGCTATCAAACCTACCTGACTCATTTCACCTTTTAGTCGATTTATCCTATCTGCATTAGGGTCATTTGAGTAATATTCCATTTGCTGGCTCAAAACCCTTGAAAATTCATCGTTCATTGCATAAGCTTGGGCTGAATGAACTGCACGGCCATAAGTCCTTACAAATTTCTGATGAATGTCTTCAAGAAATGCAAAAGGAATTCTCCCTGGACAAAAAATTAAAAGTATTGTATGACATGCTTGATGAAGCATGAAATAGTGTAAATAAGAAGCAGTTGGAGAAAGATTTCCTCTCAAGCCAGAAATATCAAACACAAGTATGAACCCGGCAACAATTTCTCAGTATAATTGGTGCGACTTATTCCAATCTTCTTCCAATTCCCACTCCCTCTCCTCCATCCCCAAGTGTTCACTTTTTGAAATATTTTGATTAAACACAACCGATTAGCTACATAAAGAAGCTCTTCTCATATCAAATTTGCAAAGAATTCAAAAGCTTTTGGACATAAATTCCAGAACAATGCGGTAGCCTTCAGAACAAGTTATTCATTAACACGGAAAGCAGTCCAATCATCCCCAAGTCCACCATCTATAGTTATTCTTTGTGTTTATCGTTAGCAACAATGTGAAATATATATCAAAGGAAATATTTGATCATCACAAAACGCCAAAAAAAAAAAGAATTTTGCTTTTATATATTCCAAATCTAAACTTTGACTTGCAACTTAGTGTGATCACTGAATAAATTTTTGAACGGTTATTGAAACAGTGAAAACCTAGCTATCAATGCCTCACAAAATTGAAAATCTAAAAAAATAAAACAAAGTTTAACAGCAATAATCTCGAAAGTCAACCAGATAACTAAACTTGATTAAAAAATTAGCTTACTTCCAGCTGTATCGTCGGCCATACAAAGAACGGTAAGGCCGTCCGTGCGCTTGACGTGGAAGATGTAACGATCTTGAGAATACGAGACGTGACTGTCATTACTTCCCGGAATCTTCTCTAGTATCTGTCTAGCGATCGCGCTGGCGTTCGTCGCCGTAGCGCTGTACTCCGCCAGCACCACCGATCCCCGAGCCACTAAAGCGTAAAGTATCGCCATGCCTCTCTCGCTCGCAACCACGCTATCGCAGCTTCCTCCAACAAATTGAGTTGGCTAGATCCGCGTAAAGTCTCTCTCTAGCCTTTTCTCTTTTATACTCTGGTCATTAAATTGGATAAAACCGTAATTAACATGGTTTTGGCGGAAAGGTAACTTAAACGGTCGTGATGTGGAAAGGTCTGTTTGGAGAGGAAGTTACGCAGGTGCTTATTCTACTATTTATTATTCCTTCGCGATAGAGTAACAAACATGTACATCTGGATTTTGATAAATTAGTTCATTTGTTTTCTTCTTTTTGGATGATCATTATTTTTTAAAACCATTAATTTACATTTTTATTAATGAAAATCTTACGTTATTATTTAATATAATTAGATCATAGCAATCATGATATGGAATGTACGTACGTGATTTCATCATTTTAGTTTAGAAAGAGAAGAGTGGACCGTACGAGAAAGTGGCTTAGTAAAAAGGTTTGGTTCTTTGCAGGCTTACAGCTAGTAGCAACCCTGTTCCAGCATAAAGGCTTTCTTTTTTGGGTTGTTTTTTATTGGTTGGGTGGGTCAAGTTCACCCGGTCGTGGGGGGGGGG
>JANLJB010031115.1:0-18952 GCA_026212285.1 Bursera cuneata
ACTACTGACTTTTGTCGCTGACTTTATCATAGAGAGCCTTGGTTCGATTCTTGAATTGAATAAATTGGGAAACTTGTAATCCAAGATGAAATGGTTTGTAAACACCACGTTGAATACCTGAACCTGCGGCTGCAAAATTTGCACCGTGACTGAAATTTGCCCCAATTGAGTCTAGGTATGCACTTAGATATGGAAACTTCAATCTCTCAGCTGCATTAAATATCATATTAGAGAAATAACAATGATTACGTAGATGCATAACTAGAGTCTAAAGCTGGCTCAGCAGTGACCTTAACGTAGTCATAACAAGGTTTGTAGGTTCATATTAAGCATATAGTGAGATTACTGTGTAACAAAGATTTATACATATGAAAAAAAAATATTATATATGTAATTACTATATTTTTGTATTAGTTAAAATTCAATCTTTCATATCAAATTTTAACAAAATAAAAGCAATCTGCATGTAAGAAAATGCCGAAGAAATGGTTTACGTGCCTATAAAATCTATGATAAGTCGACCGTCAGACAATCTTCCAGAAGGACTGCCAAAGAAAGTTTCACCATTTGGTGGGGAAACCTGAGACATTGCAGCAGACATTCCTCCCGTGTCTGAATTTGAGTCCCCAAAGTTATATAAAGCTAGGAACTTCTCACATTCCTTTGAAGTACTAGCGCCACCCTTCAGTCCCAAAACCAAAAGTAGAAGGACCCAAGCCAGCTTTGTAATGGACTCCATGGAATCTAATTAACTTAACTGAGTTCTCTGATAATCAAAGGTTTGTGCATGACGATTGATAGACTCATGCACTTCTTTTATAGGGAGACTTTTGGTTATTAGTAAGGTCTAGCGCGTCTTACAACTCAGCTACTAAGGTGTGAGATTGAGATTATAAAATAGGAAAAAATCAGTTGAAAACCAACTAACAGAAGTACCAAAAAAGCAATACTATGAATAGATTATCCACAATAAGACACTATTTACTATGCTCTCTCTTTCGCTAGTAAGAGCACTATTTCCAAACATTTTCTAGTTTCTGTCTCGTGTCACACTAGATTTTTCCCTAGCTAGTTACCCAAGCTCAAGCTGAGGTTGCTTCAAAAATTAGCGGAAGAGAAAAATTAAAATGACAAGTTATTTGATGGAGATTCTTTAGTTGAAATATGTCTTAAACTATTGTCAAATTGTGTCTAGTAAAATGCTTGACATGTTTGACGAGGTGCTCCACAAATTTTTATGAAGAATATGTTGATTGAAATGGTCTAAATACATTAAATTTAGCTATATATTATTCAAAAGTTCTAAAGATTTACTAAAACTTATATCACAGCACAGCCTCAAGATTTGGCTTTTTTAAAATAAACTTTTTTTTTTTGGTTCAAAAACGCAACATTTTTTTAACTTGTTAATTTTGACACTGAATCTTCCAGAGGTAGAAGTTCCATTAACTGGATATGCTTTAGGAACGAAATTAATGTGGTTGAATTTATAAGCATTTTGTTAAGGGGATGTTCTGGAAATTCTTCTCCTAGACGGGGGATATTTCAATTAATAGGAAGATTTGTGAAGGAATCTCGAGTACGTAAGAATTGGCCACGACACAAACGGCCCAGCTCGCTCCGCTTCCATATTTTCTGCGGTCTCCGGCCTCAGCTAGGCCTGGCATGGGTTTTGCCAAGCTGCAGGCCCAACATGATTGTCGGACCATACCAGGCCTAGGGGTTTGGCCCACTGGGCTAGTAACTTAGAGTACCCAATCTGGCAGATCTTTTCCGACGTACACAAGCAGAAACAATTATCAAGAATCCATATGAGAGAAATTCCCGGAAAACGTACGAGACAACAGCACCAAACATCCAAGGGAACTTACAGTTTTTACAAACTTAAGATGAGAGGCAATAACCCATACTGAACATATGAGTGGCCTAAATACAATGACTTGATTTAGATTTGAAAATACCTTCTTTCTTTCTTTTCAAAACCATGAATCCATTTATCTAACAGAAAATTAGATTAAAAAAATAATAATAATAATATTTGAAAAAATAACAAGAAAAAGTAAGAAGACAACCTGATTCCTTTCTCCAAATGCTTCTGATATGCTGTGCAGAACATTTCAGTTCTTTACAGAGATGCATATTGCAGATTCAATTTTCATCTAAAAAATGATGAAGGTATAAAAATCAAGTTTTGGCTGGTTGTATTTAGGTACAAACCCTGCATTTGCTATAACACAGGCAACTTATGTAGTTGTCGCGAACTCCAGGTGCTATTTACAGATGAAGGGAAAATAATTGTTGGTAATCTTTTACTTTCTTCAACATCTGGAAAATCAATCATGTAGTGAAGTCCACGGCTTTCATGCCTAGCAAGGGCACTGCTCACCACCAGCTTTGCACAACAAAAGAGGTTCCTCATTTCACAAGCCTCAAGTCCCACCATTGTCTGCTCCCAGCCTCGTTCAAACAAGTATGTCTCCCATTTAGCCTCCAACTTGGCAATTCTTTGCTCTGCAGTTGTTAGCCTCCTTGTAGACCGAACAATTCCCACATACTTCCACATGATTGATTGCAGTTCTTTCCTCACTTCCTTCGTTGTCCTCAAAATATTGTTCATTACGTTATTCCCAAGTGACTTTGGCACAACTGGGCGGGTCCACCAATTTGAAGCACTGAGATCAAGGCTAGAGCTCTTCATGTGATCAATTGAGGGCTGGACAGCTCTTCGTGCAAAGACTAACGCCTCAAGCAATGAATTACTAGCTAGCCGGTTTGCTCCATGCAAACCTGTGCACGCAACCTCCCCTGCCACATACAGGCCTTGCACATTTGTCTCCCCCTGGAGCCCAGCACGGACTCCCCCACACATGTAATGTGCAGCAGGAACCACTGGGATTGGCTGGCGGGTTATGTCCAGCCCATATTTGAGGCATTCAGCAGCAATGTTGGGAAAGTGGGAGAGGATCTTTTCTCTTGGCTTGTGACTTATATCAAGCAGCACATACTTCTCATTGTACTTCTTAAGCTGCTCATCTATGCCTCTTGCCACCACATCCCTAGGAGCAAGCTCTGCTCTCTCATCATATAGAGGCATGAACCGTTCCATGCTCAAATTGTAGAGGATGCCTCCATCACCCCTGACAGTTTCAGTGATGAGAAATGCATTTTCTCGAGTTTTGTTTGTTTTGATGGGAAGGCCTTCATCAGCCAAGGCAGTTGGGTGGAACTGAACAAATCTGAGAAAATAATAACACAAATACAGTTATAAATTCCTTTTTGTAAAATGAAATAAAAGCTTTTAGTGTGACATTATGTCAGTAAACTAATTTATGCACCATATAAACAAAGACATCTTTTGTGTGAAGGAGATGTCCTTCAACTATAATTTACTTAATTGTATTTGCTATCCAAAGCAACAGTAATTTCCTCCAGTCAAAAGATTGGGTATGAGCCACATTATAAATACTGCATCCAATGATGTCTGTTATCCTTTTAGAATTTGCATCGCTGGTGTTCCTAACTGAAACCAGATTAAAATGATATCTATTAAATTTATTAGTGCCTAGCATGATCATTTCAAAAATATTCGAGAAAAGTCACATTCCTTCTCAGCAAAAACAACATAGTTTGACATTATACCATCCAAAATATGATTCCATGCAACTAAATACTTAGAATTATGATTTTATTTCAATGTAACCCAAACAACTACCTTAAGTGAAATTATATAATATCAGAAAGATGACATAGTATGAAACAGTAACAAAAATAATTTTTAATTTTCTAGCAGTAAGAGATGACCATTTACTTACTCCATGTTGGAAATCACTGCTTCAGCTCTGTGGGCCATAGCCATTCCATCTCCAGTGGCTACCTATAGGAACAGAAAAGATATAAGAAAAAATCAGTTGGAGTTTTCTTATAGGAAACTGAAAAACTTTGCTTACTGATAAAAAAGAGTTACAAGCGACTATTGGTAGGACGTCAAGATATCTCCAAGTTCAGGAGGGACAAGACAAAATAAGTGCAAAATATAACTTTATTGAAAAAAAAAATTCCCTCTCCCCTATGGCCTTCAAATATTCTTCTATTTCTCTCCAGGCAGGCAAAAAACCCAATAAATAGTCATCCCATACAACCCTCTAAAACAGAGGCTTTGTTCCTTCCTGAAAAATTTTTTTCTCAAAAAATAAAAATAAAATAATGGTACTTCGTAACCCAGCTCGACTTAGAAGCCAAAAGAAGCTTACATGACAACTTTAATGTGTTAGCATTAAAGGACAATAAAAAGAAAATATCTGTTCCAAAGCATCTCAGCTTCTCTTATACATCACACCATTGTGGAGAAAGATACATCTTTGGTCTTCTTCTTTGGATAAATTTGACAAGCAGTACATAATGATCAATAAGAGAAAACACAATTTTTTATAAATTCATTTCACTAGATGAATACAATTTAACTGTTCACTTAATCATGTACAAGTTGCAAACCACAGTTTTATCAGTGGGTTAAACAGTCAAATTATAGACTTGGTAATGATGCAGGAGATAATATTTCCTCTTTAAGTTACACAGGAAAAAGAAAAAAGAAAAATAGTAATGATAAAGAAAAGAACATAACGGCAGAGACAATTAGGTAGAAATCACCGAATAATAATAAAGTACCGGAGGATTTGTTGTTGAGGGATAGATATGTCCAGCCCCACCTGATGCAAGTAAGGTCACCTTTGAAATAAATCGAACCACCTACTAATGTGAAAAAAGGAAGCCATCAGGAAACCGAAATAATGTTTGTTTACAAACTTTTGCCAAAAACAATCCTTGGCAAAACAGCTGCTAAACAAAATGCAAGAAAAATATATGCAAGTCCAGTTGTCACCTCATTCGTTTCAGTATTCAAAGTGTCAACACCATGGCAAATTGTGTAAGGACCATCCTACAATCTCAAACACAAACTTGATTTCAGTTTCCAAATGATACTTGGTGATCAAAACAATGTCAAATCAAATTATAACAAGAGTCAATGAAGTTAAATAGGAACCAATGTTCCTTGAAAGTCATAACAGCGTACAAAGTGAATGCTAAACAAAATGTATGGTTGTGAAAGACAATGTGAAACTCTACAGAAAAAAATTAGAATTGAACCTGAGAAGTTAGCAAATCTATTGCAAAATGGTGTTCAAACACAGAGATATTGGGGTCATTGACAACTGCCTCCAAGAGAGCCCGCTCAATCTCCCTTCCAGTCATATCAGCAGCATGAACTATTCTGCAATGGGAGTGCCCCCCTTCCCTTGCTAGATGCAAGTTTCCATCCTCCCCATGATCAAAGGATGCACCCATAGCAATCAATTCTCTTATTCTATCAGGTCCTTCTGTACAAACAACCTGGACAGAACAAACCATGTTGTAGAAAGGATCAATAACTAAAGCAAAAGACAGTTAGTTTACTATCGAATGGTTAATTTCAGAAAAAAAAAATGCATGAACAGACCTTGCATGTACTAATTTCACAATAACTCGTCATGTATTGACTGAAAATTTCTTTGGTAAATATATGTCCTTGTCAATTTATTATATAAGTTCTTGTCAATTATGTGGAACAACTCTAAGAGTGGCTGAGAGATGTAAGGGACAAAATGTCACTCCATCCATTCTAGTAATAAATGATTTTAATCTCATGCTCTTTATCACTGCAGTATCATGTGAAATCATGTTTGATAAACAAATAAAGCAATGGCAACAGAATTATTAGTTCTAGAACTCACTCTAACAGTTTCTTCATCACAAAGATATGCCCCTGCTACAATAGTGTCCTGCATGTGACTCTCTACAGAATCTGAAGGGCACAGGACAGCACTAACACCGCCTTGAGCATAGTTTGTGTTGCTCTCATGTGGTTCTGCCTTTGTAATCACAGCAACAGATCCCTGTTTTGCAACTTCGAGAGCATAGCGGAGACCAGCAACTCCACTTCCAATGACAGCAAAATCAAAATACTTTGTGGAACCATCTCTCAAGCAAGCTGATAAAGAGATTGTTTTGAGGGACTTCCACTTCTCACTCACTGGAAGCTGAAAGAAATTACACCTTTGGAATTGCAAAAATTTGGATACCCCACAAGACCTGAAAATTTTACAGAATATATATTAGTCATAAGAAGCATAACTATGAGCTAAAAGAATTGAAATCTGCCACTTTGAGATTTATGATCGAATTATAATTTTTGTGCCATTTGTCATAAAAACTGCATTATTATACGGGATAATAAGTATGTTATCATAATTTGAGAAGACACAGCATGCGTAATAGCCTTTTACCCACAAAGCAAAATACAAATCATTTACAAACAATTACAAAGCCATCATTATATTACAAGTGCAAATTTGGGTATATTAGCAGTCATTTCATTCCTTGGAAATTTTCTCCAGAGGCAGCACATAGCTCAAATCAAATGTTTGTTTTTTGTCTGTTTGTGGAGTGTGTGCCCAACTTAAACGACGAAATTCTTATAGCTATAGAACTTCAAGTCTTGCGCGTGAAAGTAAAATTCCAATCAAGGGTATTAGGTTGGCTTAAGCTGAGAAACAGTTACCAAGGCCTCAGGAAACTTTTTTTTCTCTTAGATGATCAGAAACCCGAATCAAAATGAGTTTAATGTGTTCATAATATCAAAGTGAAATCAATGCACCAACTAAGTACTAAGACCAAGAAAGATTCTTATCAAATACCAAGAGAGCTCTCTCTGTACGCATCCATTAAGTGCCACACTAGCATTGGAAATCCATGATGCTTGTCTGCAACCTTGTTCCTTGCAGCCGATCACTCCATAATGCAGATTGCCACTTCCAGCAGCTATGCTAGTTGTCATTGCAATCTTTCTGCTAATGATTGGAGAAGAAAACTAAATCACAACAACTCTTAAGAACTTTTTTTTTTTTTTCCTCTTTTAATAGAAAGTTTGAAATTTATATGTTTTAGACATTACCAAAGGAAAAAGAAAAAAACTTCGGTCAAGCAATGACCTTTTAGCCTAAAGTAACCAACGAAGATACAAACAAAAAGACTCCCATGTCGTCATATGTATTTTCTCCACTAATTTCAAAGGTAGTTCTCATGATCATAAAATAAAGCATTTGTTAGTCATCTCTAACTACTAATATATTCAAACTCACTCAAAAAGAAGAGAGAAAAAAAAAAAAAAACTAGAATTCAACCCACAAAAAAAAAAAACAAGGAGGTGAATAAACAGGAGAAAATGAAGATACCCAAAATGAAAAAGAGCAAGAAAACTTAAATCACATAGTGGGGCGGCGCTTACAATTTTCAAAAGGTGTTTGAAGGAATAATTGTTGAAAATGAAAAGCAGAGATTGAGGATGAGGAATAAAGGGGTGGTAAACAGAGAAGGAGAGAAGCCTACATTCCCGAGACGCCACACCCACACCCACACCGACACCCACGCTCGCAACCCAGTTTTGTTTTTGTTTTTCTTCCTCCACAACTATCGTCCAAACTCGCGCTATCCTGTTTTATTTTATTTTATTTCTTTTCGGGTTACCGGCGAAATACCCAAATCATGGGTTATTTGTTTTCAAACTCAACAAATAATAAATCCATAAATAAAAACACAAGGCATAATCACAATTAAAAAAAAAATCAACTTTGGTTTCTTCATTCATTTTTTCTCGTTGTCTTTCGCACATCACCGCCATAGTTACATGGAGTCTACCATAAATACATTCTCTTCTCTGTTTAATTTATTTAAATATTAAAATTTGACATATAATACCACATTAAGTGATTAGATAATAGTTAATTAATTGGAATATGAAATCACTTTTTCCCAGTAAAATTAAAATATAGTGCATGCAATTGGTGGGGAGGAACTGTTTAGTCCAATTCATGGAAATTGCTTGTCCTTGACAGTAGCTTCACAGAAAGCTCGTGATGCATGAACCACTTGACCATAATCTTCAAAAAGAGATGATGACCACCCAAATCTTCCAAAAAGTGGAAAAAGCCTTTAGGGGTGGGTCCTCAACTCTCTATGAACAACCATTTTTTTTATTTGTTATTATTGTTGTTTTTTTTCCATTTAGTTGCCAAATTGGTTATGAGATGCTAACTGTCATGATCATGGTCCCCTACCATATGACTTTCTAGTTATAGGTCCAAAAGCATTTTTGGATTCTCGTAAAATATTATTCTCTCTCTTTTTTAGAAAAAAAAAATATCACTTTTCATGTTATAGATATGAAATTACTATAATTTTTTTTTATTTTGTAATTAAATAATGATAATTTTATTAACCTTCTCGCACCTTTGTCCTGCAATAAATAAACTTCTCCCAATTTGGAAATCGATGCTACGTCTAGTGGTGGCAAAAGGCTGGCCAGGCCCAGGCCAGGCCAAAATAGCATCAAGCAGGGTCAGCCGGGTCGGGCCTTAGATAAAAATGTATTGGTCTGAGCCTCCTGGCCTTTGAGCCTGTGACTATTTGGGTTAGCTCGGGACGGGACGGGCCTGCTTTTTTAAAAAATATTTTTAGTTTATAAAAATTAGAAAATATAAGCATTTGGTGCGAGCTTGAGGACAAAATTAGAATATGGAAACAATGGAGCATAAGGCCGATGAAAGCTAATGCAAAATCTTCTCGAGAAAATGACAGAAGAATAAGAGAAAAAAATGTGAGTTTTTCCCAACCCTTCTTTGTAACCTTATTTTTCTTTTATTTAATTTTTTTTTACACTTTTATTTCCTCAAATTGTATAAAGTTATGATTTTTATACAATTTTCTCATTTGGGTATGTAATAGCCATTTATGTTATTATTTCAACTTGATAGGTGAAACTGCAAGTGGGTTTTTGATTTTGAGCAGTTTGAACTTGGTTGGATTAGGATGCATATTGCGTAGTCATAATTATCATTTAAAGTTTTGATTTTTAGTATAATTTTATTGTGTTTAGATTGTTTTAATGTTGTTTTAATCATGAGATTTGAATAATCTACTTGTTTGATGTGTATGATAAATCACGTTTGAGAATATAACTCTGGTAAGTTTTTGAACCGTGAATCTAAAGGTTGTAGAGAGGAAAAATGTTGATGTTGCTCGATCCTCCCACTTTTGGAATGAAATTATAAAATATCTTAGGGAAGAAGATTATATCACTAACTTGTAAGTGGTGGAAAATTTTCTCAGTTTGTTGCCGTTGTATTTGGTATCTCTCAATCTTTTGTTTTGTATGCACTTGGGAGTGTTGCAGATTTTCTCATTCTTGTTGTAATTGTTTTGCAATCATTTTTCCACCCTCATCTTTCCAAGGAAATGGAGTTGCTTCTGATGCCATAAAATTCAGGACGTATGAATATGTATGATGGTTAAAAAAATTGTTTCAACAGTACAGGCCTAAAACCTTAGCCTGGGCCTGGCCTACCTTAGGCCCAGTCTACACTGTAGCTGGGAGGTCAGGCCAAAAATTAGGTTGGACTCAGCATTTTGCTATCTTTACGTATGAATATTTATGATATTTAAAAAAATATATATATATAAATTGTTGCTATAATGCAGGCTGGGCCGAGCCAGACAGGCTGTAGGCCTGAAGCCTTGGCCTAGGTCTTACCTACTTTAGGCCCAGGTTTAGGCCCAACCTGCACTATAGTTGGCAGGCTAGGCTAGGCTAGGCAAAAAATTTAGCCAAGTTAAACTAGGCTCAACTTTTTACTATCTCTAGATATTACCCGCTATTAATATGTGAAGGTTTGAACTAACTAGCTTATACTAGTCAATTAAACTAACAAGTTGAATTTTGTATTTTAACAAAAATTAACATTAAAACTTATCAAAACATTAATTTGAAAAATCTTTTAACATAAGTATTAATTAACACAAACCACAATTGGAAAATATGGCAAACCATCTAGAAGACTAAATTGCCCTCAGCAAAATGCTCGATGCACTTATTTCGCGATATTAGAACTCGTATCAGAACTTCAAAGCCAAAGGCCAAGCTTGGTTATCTTAGTAACCACCGAGCAAAGCCAATATTGAGCAGGAATCACAACATTCACATGTTTGTGTTTCCGCATCAGAATTTGCAACCAACGCTTATTCTTGACTGTTATTGATTCATTCTCACGCACTCATTTGAGCTTTTTTCCACCACATAGTTAACTTGAGCATCGAAAGAGTTAACATTAGTGGAACACCTCAGCTAACATTGCCACTATTTTATAACTTTGTTTAAGTTCTTGGAGAGTTTTTCCATAATTGTAACTGGAGTTTCATTTCTCACTGTCACTTGAGAAGAAAAACAAGCTAATAGGAAGAGCACTACAAAGTAGCATAACGAAACTACCGATTGGGGCCTTTGCTGCTATTTGAGGTTTTAAATTTCACCAAACTTCAAGTTCTTGTCTATTAATCATTGTTAGTTTGAAATCCTTGTTTGGAGTTGTTAATTGAGGATTAGCAGAGTTTAGGCACTGAATTTGTAAGTTGGTTTGGTGATTGTAGAAAGGTATTTCTGTACTTCTGTTACAAGATTCTCGTTCAATTAAGGCTGCGTGTCTTGTTTCGTTGGTCCCATAAACAGATCCAATCGAGAAATCAATTCTTTTGCTTACTAAATTTGCCTAAAAGGTAAATATAAATGCTAGAAATCTTTAAGTAATGCTATACATCACATAATAATATTTCGACTCATATATATCAAATAATGTATGTACCATTAATTTAAAGTTATCGGATCACATCTTTCACTTATATCATCACAATATCTACTTGACAGTCTTTAATTAATTATATATTATTTAAGCGTAAATTTAAGATGAGTAGTATTATTTAAATTCTTTAGGATTTTTTTTATTAAATATTTAATCTCTACTTCTTATAGTGGTACATGTTCTCATTTCTGGTTGAGTTAATAATCCATCTATTGTTATTGTTGTAATTTAATTAAAACTTTATGGACACATGTAAATATAAGAACAAGAGAGTGAATAAGAAAGCAATGATATCATTTATCAAAAAGAAAAGATAAAATGATTTATATTTGATTTGAATAAGCTATTTGAAGATAGAGTTGAATGCCTATGCTATGTAAGGTTATGTAAAAAACCAAAGGGTTTATATTATTATTATTTGAAAAAATGTAAAAAAGTACCAAGTTCAATGGGTGTTTCTAAGTTTTAGTCAAACCTTAATTTTTTTTTTATAACCTAATGTGATTATCTTTACTTGATAGTTTGATAATTTACTCAACATTTATTTGATTGTCTACCCATAGTCAACACAAGAAATCGAGCTGTCAAGTAATTCCTACTCGACAACTCGACACCTTATTTGACATCTATATAATATATATATATAAACTAGGATTTGGCTAATCATTAAAAAATAATTTTGTTAAAGAATGCAAGGACTAAGTGTATCCAATGAATAAAAAAATAAACAAGTGTAGGAAGGAAAATAGAATAGCACAAACAAAATTTTTATTGTGGTTCAACCTCCTGTAAACGATAAAAAACTTATCTCTGCTATGTAAATCAACTGGTTTACAAAATCTCAGGACTTGCAATCTCTTAGAGACTCTCTTTACTCTATTCACCCAGAGTAAAGTAAACAGTTTAATCTTTGAACCTTACAATAGTGCTCCATAACTCTTGATATATTTCGAGCTACCACTATTTTTCTTTTGTGTCTCTCTTGATATATTTCGGAATGCCACCAGCTCAATATAGCATGACTAGATTACTTCGAACACTAATACTTGAACCTTACAATGGTGCTTTATAAGTTCTAAACCTAGGTTACTTCAATAAACTATCCACAATAATATTAAAAAAATAATAATAATAACGCAAACTGAGATAATGATCTTCGGAAATTGAGACATGATCTCCTAATCTCCTAGTTTAATGCCTTAAACATGCGCGTTTAACTCTCTCTGACAGACAAATTGTCTTATGCTAAGGTGCTTTATAAGTTCTAAACCTGGCTTACTTCAATAAACTATCCATAATAACATGAAAAACAAAATAACGCAAATTGAGACTTTGATCTCCTGATTCCCTAGTTTAATGCCTTAAACATACCCATTTAACTCTCAAAGACTTTTAAGGACAAATTGTCTTATGCGAACATTAGATAAAGTAGCCTTCATCACTCCAACCCGTAAATAAAATCGGAATATTTTATCCTGAAAAATCTGCTAAGATTTGTCACCACAAGCTCTGCCATCCAAAAAAGAGCTTCAGAATAAGAATGGGAGACAGAATCGAACAGAATTTAAATCAGAATGGTTATTATTCCTCTTGTTTGATTCACTACGAAATCGAAATCTAATTTTGTTTAAGCTTGTTAGGATTATAGAGGTCCGAAATCGAAATCACTATCAATTTTTCAAATTACTCTTATATAAAATATATAAAATAATAATATTAAAAAGTAAAATATAATTATTATCATAAAATATAAATTTTCATCTTTCTTATATTATTTTTTACTTTTTTTAAAAATATTATAATATTTTTTAATTTACTAACTTTTTAAATACTATAACTTTTTAAATTTATTAACCTTTTTAAAATATTATAAAAAATTAATTTATTAAACTTTTTCTAAATATTATAATTTTTTTTAATTTATTAACATTTTTTAAATATTATAATATTTTTTAATTAATTAAAATTTTTAAAAATATTATAAAATTTTTAATTTTTTAATTTTTTAAAAATATTATAATATTTTTAATTAATTTATTTAAAAAAATCATAACTTTTTCTCTTCAAATATAAAAAAATAAAAAACCTACTTTTATTTTGATTCCAGTCAAGAATCAAATCTAATTAATTACACAATGAGAGGAATGACTAAATTTTTTCTTAGAATATAACAAGATTCTTATTTTTGGATTTTTTTAATCAAACAATAAAAATAAAAATACCCTATTCTTATTTTCATTCCAATGTATAATTTTATCGAAGAAAATACTCCTTTAGCGATATAGCACCTAGAAAAATGCAGCCGTAAAAATCTTACAAAAAATTATTATCATGCTTTTAATCTTGAAGATAATGATTGAAAAAATATTCAATTTCCTAAGAGAGTTAAAAACCCTGCAGAAGTGAAGTTGTTATGACATTAATTAGATAATAACCAAAAAAGAAAAAAAAAAAGACATATATATATATATATATATAATTTTGAATTAATAATTTATTATTATTTTTTTAGCATAAAATAATATTTTACCAAATAAGTTATATTATATGAAGTTATTATATAGATTAGTTATACGTTTAACATTAGTGTTGGTTAAAATTCGAAATATTCGCCCAATTATATTTTGTGTTTTGTTTTTTTTTTTTTAAATTAATTTGGGGATACTTAAGTAAAAAACCACGTCATTATTCATCCTCGCCAGAATGGTGACACGTCACTAAAGGCTGCAGAGGCCTGGTAGAGAGTTGTAATCGTCACGGAGCTTAACGAGAGAAAAATTCGGGAAGTCAGTCTTGAGTTGGTATTAGGCGTAAGTAACAGTCCTCCTTTATAATTGAAATTCATTTCTCCTTCAACAACATCAATTCAAACTTCAAACAACCAAACGGCTTCACAAAAATGGGAAACTCGACGAACAAACAGTCGGTGATTATCGTCCCGCCTCTCTTCGATTTCCCTCCACTTGCTGCCCGTACCAGGTTCAATTTCAATTCCACTACATTTCTCTCTCTTTTGCTCCGCCTATATCTTTGTTTTGATGTAATTCCCTTCCCTGAGGAGGCTCAGACGCAGTCGATTGTTGATGCAGGATGCTGGAGTCTTCGTATAATTTGTTGTTCGGGAAGCTCGCTTTGAAGTGTCTGTTTGACGATTATTTTGAAGAAGCGACGCATTTCAGTACTAGACTCGTGTTGAAGCCCATTGATGATCCCCATGTCGATTTGACTGCAACTGTATGGACATTATTATTTCTTTTGCATTTCGGTTATAGTCAATAAACTTCAAGTACAGAGATTGATTTTTTTAAAAATTTAATCTGATTAGATTTCCGGTCCACTTGAGCATAAACCTGACGAGAAAATAGTAGGAAATGCACTATTTCGCTGGCAAAGGTGTTATGGAGCTAAGTTTTACGAATTATTATTATTATTCGGATGATGTTACTGTGAAGTGTCATGAATTATGAAGCTGTTGTTTAACTGTGCGTTTTGATGCTCTATCGTTTAAGTAGTGATGTCGACGATCCTCATACATTCATCGACGTATTCGTATCAAACTCTGATCCGTAAGGGACCGCTTTTTTAAGTAATTTTTACTCTTGTTTTTATTTTATTTTGGTTGCCCGATTCAAGAGCCATTAGTCAAATCGTTGCTTTGGATGTTGTGGCTTTAGTGTTCTACGGATGAGGTCAAGTTTTTACCATCCCCAATTGGGTTTTGGAGCATTTGGTATTTTTCCATTGCTGTTGAAGAAAAGGTGCATTCTGTAACCAATACTTTATGAATTATCATCTGGATTATTTGGCTGCTCAGTATAAGTACTTGTCAAATATGCACTGCAGAGTAACTTCTGAAGATTATGGTGTTATGGGATTGAGATATGGATCGGGAAGTCTTTCATTTGGAGCTACACTTATGCCTTTTGCCTGTATGAACCTCAATGCATATCAATGAGTTTCTTTCTTATGAAATTTTGCTGTATACAGTCAAAGTCCCGTAGATTACTGTTTTCCTGCAGTTAATTGTTGGTTTGAGGAATTTAAATATAAAGTCACTATACATTCTGTTAACAGGTGCATCACTGTAATATAATCTATTCATTTTTATGTGCCCTGGCCCGGGCCCTTTCCCTTTCTCCAATCAAACTTTACATGGTCCACCCTTGTTTCTTGCATTGGACGTTAAAGCTAGTTTATCTATTTTGCTTTCATTCAACATTTAGAATTTGAACACAAGAGATGTTATTTATCTACTCACAAGATGAACATTTCTGTCCTTTGCAGTGAAAGATGAGTTTGCAAAGAATGCATGGCTGGTAAGCAAGATGGGAAGGCTTTCCATTGGAGTGCAGTATGAACCACAATGTATGTTTCACACAGTCAATATCTCTTCCAAAGTTTGAAGCTCAGTTCATTATCTATAATGTCTCTCTATCTCTCTTTTATTTACTAATTCGTTTCTTGCACTTGATAATTGTTATTTGGGTATTAAGCAAAATTAATTTTCCTCACTTTTTTTAAGAAAAGCATATTTAGAGATTTGTCATTATAGGCAATCTACAACAATCATCAGGGAGTTGAAATGATTTCTTTTTTAATGATTTCTATTCATGTTTTCACATATTATCTTTTTTTCTATGAAATGATTGTGCACTTAAACAACATGTTCCTTTAACTCACGCATTATATTGAATATGTGCATTATGAGCATGTACAACTTCTATGTAGTTCATGGGATTTGCCAATGTGCTTAGTAGATAAGTTGAATGGTGAATATCAGGGTTTACACATTTCTTCCTTTAATTTTATTCAAGATCTTAATGTACTGACTTATGTTGTTCACCTTGTTCCTGCATTTATTAGATGGGGGCAAAGAAAATGCTAAAAATAAAAATTTGATGGACTGGAGTTGTGCAATTGGCTATGCAGTGGGATCTGGCAGCCCCTTGAGCCCTTCTTTCAATTTTGGCCTTGAACTTAATAGAAGTTCTCAGGTTAGTTTCTTAATATTTAAGTTATTTCTAGTCCTGTCTGTTTGTTTTTCATTGCACCAAGTAATTTAGAGAAACGATATTTTGTATTCAACCTTTAGTTTTATCAATAACATCAGATGAAAATATGTGGTGGATAGTTCTATTGCTCCAATTTCGACTTTTAATCTCTTAAGTAGATGTTCTTATGCTGCAAATGATGTAAACCAGGACAAATTTATAAACTATCTTGAATGGGCAATCTTTAAGGCTAATAAGGTGATGGATGAATAAATGAACCGACAATGGATTCCTGGAAGACCTGGGTTTAATGCTTTGCTTTACCTCTTCTTACACAGTCTATTGGGAAGAATTTCTCTAAATACCAAATAGATGACATTTTGGTGAAATCTAGATTGTGAGCCCTTGCTTTGTCCCCTTTTTCCCCCCTGTGGAGTGGAAATTTAAACATGCATTCTCATTATAGAATTATAAATTATTACTTTCCTTTTCTGCTTCATTTTGTGTTCTAGTGTATGGAATTATAAAGCAAGCAATTATTAAGTATGTGGCCAGGGGTACAGGCTTCCACCTTGATGTGTCTCAGGCACCACATAATCTATTTCAGTTGAACATGAAAGGAAATGATCCCTTTACCGCACATGATGGGAACTCAAAGAAACATATTATCTTATGAAAATAATATCATTATAATGCTTTTTTGGTAAGCATGTCAATGATATATTGAAATCAATATTTGCTTTTAATTTGGCTATGGCATAGAATGTATTAAGCTGGTTTTCCTAGTGCTTCTAGAAATTCTTATTAATTGACTGCACCTATGGTTGTTGTTTACTGACATATGACTTGTAAATTTTTGAAAGGTATATTTTTCACTTGAGTGAATCCTTATACTAGTTTTCAACTGCAGTTCATTGCCTCATTCTTCCAGCATGTGGTTGTCCAAAGACGGGTATTCTTCACTATTTTATCACTGCTTTTAAATGGATCTTTCTGTTGACTTATGCATCTCTGTTAATACATTTTGTAAACTGGTTTGTTGCAACATGTGACGTGACACAAACTGTTGAATCCCATTGATTTCTGTAATACCTATCGTGCAAAAACGCATGTTATCTATTCTACTGTTAATTAGTTAATGGAGTCCAATTTCGAGTATTAAACATAATATATAAAGGTTTCATAGAGTTAACTAATTTTTGCATGGGCTTGAACAAATACCCCTTCGGTCAACATCTTTGTTCCTCTATATGGATGAAGGGAAAATGGTAGTGGTCTATGATGAAGACAGGTTGCTGACTCAGGCTGCAGATACCTTGCCAATGAGCCAGCACTTGCATCATATCGACCTGGAACATAAGGGTAATCAGAGGCCAACTTCAATCCATATGCTTGCGACCTACAAACTTTTTCCTTGACATATTGGTCCTCACAAATAATTCCACCACAAAACCTTGACAAAAGGAAAAAGAAAAAACAAAAACAGCCTTCTTAATATTTCCTTGCTATTGGTTTCTACAACTTTATTTGCTATATATGATACTCTGACAATATAGTTGGCTGCTTTAACTAAGCAGGTGAATAACCCCCTTGAAGTAGATGAAGTTGTTGGGATTACAAATTACATTGACTTTGGTTTTGAGTTACAGACAAGGTATTCCAAGTGTTAAAATTAGTTTGTAAAAAATGTGTTGATAGCTGATTTTTAAGAACATGTTTTACAGGGTTGATGATGCCAGAACATCAAATAATATCCCTGAATCCTCCTTTCAGGTAGCTGCATCGTGGCAAGCCAATAAAAACTTGTTGCTGAAGGTATTGCTTCCAACCCAGTGACTCTAAATATGGATCACATTAAGTTCGATACATGACTGTGTTTCATCTTTGCAGGGAAAGATGGGACCTTTCAGCTCATCAGTAGCACTGGCGTTTAAATCATGGTGGAAACCATCGTTTACGTTCAATATTTCTGGTATCTCTAGTTGGATTATTATTCATTTCAGAAACCTTGGGTTTCTTCTTTTTTATTTTTATTATTATTGTTTACTTTTTAATTGATGGGATTGAATATGATAGCTTTCAACCTAATTGCCAACTGAAGCAAAATTAGTATTGTATTTATTGCTATAACCAAAATTCTGTAAAGAAATTCACCAATAGTTCTTTTAAGAACTCGATACTTTCTCATAATTCAACCAATGTTTCTCATGAAACCTTTTAGGTATTCTCGTTGTATTTTGTATTGTTTCTATTTAGAGAATGTGTCATGAATGGATTTCTTGCAGCTACTAGAGATCGCACTGTGGGAAAGACATCATATGGATTTGGCATCCAAGTTGAAAATCTTAGAGAAGCAAGGTACATTTTTTTTTTTTTAATTTTATATTATTAGTTCAAAAATTTCAAATTGGTTCAAGTAATAATCAGTAGGTTCTAGCCAGCCGGCTTAGCCAGTCAGAGAATGTCTTTGAAGTGTACAGTTCAGATTCAGCAGTTCATGTAATCTTTACAATCTTAGGGCAAGGTAATTCTGACCTATTGCCAAAGCTAACATGGATTTAGCTGATATCTTGCAGTTATCAAAGAGCCGATCGGGATTTTGTAGTGCCAACACCAGACAAGGAGCGCTTCGCAGAGGCGCTGTTCAGAAAAATGGGGAGTGGAAAAATGGCTACTGGAACAGGGAAAATGGCGACAGACCAATGCTATAATCAGATATAAGTGCTGGAAATTTTGAGGATCTACCCAGGGAACTAAGGCCCTTGGTCAAAATTTTGTAAATTTTGATTCTTTTTGTCTCATCATACTCAAATATGGTCTCGGTACATGGTAGAGTTGAGTGTTCAAGTTCCATAACCTTCATTTTCCTGATTTTTCTTGCAAAATGGGACTTGGGTTTCAATTTTCGGGAATAAACACCGATCTTGGATGAGTAGCAGCTACGCTCGGCAGTTGATGCAAGAAGTCTCTTAATGAGTCTGGAGAAAAGCGTGATAAAAAAAAAAAAAAAAATTGTTCAATATATATGGTTTTGGGGATCAAAGATTTCATTGTAGTGCCAGATAAATTGTGGATTGACTAACGGTAAGAACTTGAAGATTCGACAGTATTGAAAAGGGATAAATACATAGACACCCCCAAGATTTGGTCTAAGTAATAATCTCACCCCTGTTATTCATAAAGTAACATAGACACCCCTGGAATTGGAAAACATGGGGTCTTGACCCATAAAAATAG